>JAUZNJ010018713.1:0-17305 GCA_034780135.1 Jordanella pulchra | reverse complement strand
ACAGGTGTATCACTCCGCAACACTGGTATTCTAACGGTTAAGTAACGTTCATCCCTTTTTAATATCAATAGCTCCGTAAAGATATATTTATGTCCAAAAGTAATATTTGATCTTAATTACGAATGGTCATCAGATTCAGAGGAGGATCAAAAGGATCTCAGAGAGCAAGATAGGTGTGAAGATGTGGCATCAGTTCACTTCAACAAACTGGAGAAGAGTCGAAATGAACCTAACACAGTAAGGCGGACGAATTGGGCATTGAACTCTCGTCTATCATGGCTAAAAGTAAAAAATGTTGAGATTAAATTCAAAATATTTAATATAACTTAGCTGAACACAGTGCTGAGGCAGTTTTGTGGCTCTATCAGGACAATGAAAGGGCAGTTGTACAGTATCAGCACTCAGATTACTGTAAATGATACCAAGTAGCTTGTGCGCAGAAAATGTTACAGTTCGTTGCTTGGCAACAGCCCTGTCTAGGAACTATTTGTGTTGGCGGAGCCAAAAGATCACCAAATAAAGAAATCATTTCCTAGTTTTTGTGGTGTAGTATTGCTAACTAATAAAATGTGTTTGTAGAACTGTTGTATGAAAGCAATATCACACTCGAGGTCGTGCTATATCAGTGAATATCGGCATGTGTGATTGTGTGCGGCACTCGGGCCTGTGGGCTCGTGCCTAGGACCAAATCACACCAGTGCCCATATTCACCGATATAGCACGACCTCGAGTGTGACTTTCAGACACAACTGTACATCTTGGGTTCTCCTCAGTTGCAAAAGGTTATGATTTTTATGGGTGAATTTGATTACATTTTTTTTGTTTGAATCCAATTTAATTGCTTTCTTTTAAAGAGATAACAAAAAAGAGCTGCGATTATGTTCACATATTGATGTTCAATTGTCTCATGGTTTCACAGACACATAATGAGCCCTCTGACAGAACAGCTCACATCTTAGATGACTCACTTGGACAGACTGTGAGAGAGCAAGCCGTCCTACGCAGGCCAGGACAGCTGACAGCTGGGTTCACCGGGGGTCAGAGGTCGTGGATTGGCAGAAGTGGGGGAGTAAAGTGGAATCTAAAACAACAGGAAGGAACGCACACATTTCCGAGAGAAGAGACGGGCGTGGGCCTCCGGATCTTTCTCCCGTTCTCATGTGACGGATAGCTGACTAACGCTTCGTAAGAACCCTCCTGCAGCTTTCACTGGGTGTGCTTTTGTTAGCTGCACGGATGAGACATGGATCTGTTTGCACATCATCAATATGGGAACAAAATACAAGAAATACCGTACCTAGTATACTTACTGATGAGCTTTACTTTAGGGTAAAGTGTGACATGGGGGGGGGTATTTGCTTAGGACTTAATTTGGCCCCTGGACCACATTTTGAGAATGGCAGAGACATAGTAGACAACTGTGGGACATTTTTAGACTGGTTCTGATCCACTCCTTTGAGATTTTGGCTATGTGCACATTGACCAAATCTGAGGACAACAATGTTCTGGACCAGGTTTTCATCCAAGATGCCTTAATTGATAAATTCATGTTTCTGTTCATCCTGACAAGTCTACCACTTCCTGCTGCTTGCTGTGCTGCTGTGGAAACGGCTGTCCTTTAAGGTTCTCCTCTCTCCACAGAGGAGCTCTGACACACTGACTTTAGGGTCACCTCTAAGGCCCTTCTCCCCCTGAAGTCATGGATGAATCCATGGATAAATGATGAGCTCGGTGACTGAACTCTCTGAACTCTTCCGTGATAATTGTACCTTATGACGATCCAGTCTCAGATGTCTACAGACAATTCCTTGGACTTTATGCTCTGAAAAGCAGGGTTAACTGTGGGAGCTGAAGGTGTGTGTCTTTCCTAATGGTGTCCAATGAACTGAACCGGTACCACAAGTTGACTCTCTAATGACTATCCGTAGAAGCAACTCAAGGATGGTCGATGAAAACAGTCTGCACCTCAGTTAAGCTTGGAGCTCCATGAAAAAGTCTTTAAATTGTTGTTTAATCGGGATTTCTTTCTTTGCTATTTGAAATGATTTGTCAATAATCTATAAGGTAAAGTTTTTTACATATCCATAATAGAATTCCAATAAAATATATAAATGCAGAGCTGTAAATACTTTCCTGATGCACTTTTGAGTCTGAGGATATGATGGCATCTTTTTTTAAAAACACAATTCCTTCCTCCTGTGTTACTTATTTAATATCAAAATCTTGGGAATGCATTTAATCTTTTTATAGTTTTACCCTTTTTAGTTTTATGATATGAATTAGTAAGCGTGTCTCTAATACTGACGTTAATTTATGTCAGAGTATTTCCCCTTTGCTGTTCTTGGGCATTTTTTCCTGATCATATTTGTTGAGCTGCCGCCCCCTGCTGGACATATAACACTTGTACAAAACAATTTATGTGAAAGAACGGATGAAGCAATCTCTTTAGAAATAAGCATTTATAGCGTAACATAGATTAAATAACTTGTGTCTATTAGAAGTGGGGATTGTACATATAAATTGGTTCTCATGTTTGGTTAAAATATTTTAAAAACATTCATTGTTGGCAAGAACTGAGTATTTTTTATAGATCATTACATCTGTTTACATTCAGGACAATTGTGTAGTAAGACAGACAATCTGAACTTCTGATATAATCTGGTACAATTTCTCTTTCTTATTTGAATTAAGATTAATCATAAAACAATTTTTTTTTGCTTTAGTTTATTTTTTGTTTTTGTTTTTTTACACAGGTACAAAGTAAAAACAGGCGAAAGAAACACACATTTCAAGATTTGAAGTCAAAACTTATGAAACCAATGCAGGTTATAAAGTGGTATGAAAAATTGTTTGCTCACTTTATTATATTTGACTATTTCTCAAACTTAAGTGTTTCAGGACATCAAACTAATTTAAAGACAACACAATTAAACACAAAAGGCAGATTTTAAATGATGTATATCATTATCGAGAGGAAAAAAAAGCAAACCTGTAGGGTCCTGTATGCAAAGTGATTGTCCCAGCAATTAAAACATAACTTAACTTTTGTTTATCACTCCTAAAATCATTTTCTCTCGCCATGCCTAGACCTGCCACACAGAAAACCCTTCAACAGGACCTACCTGACAAAGCAAAGTTCACCAAAGGATTGTTAAAAGGTAGACATCATGCAGAGATCCTAAGCAATTTGGTAATATGTAAAAATGAATGTAATGAGGATGTTTCATTCTGGAAATGGTTACAAAGACATGTCCAAACCTTTTGGACTGAAAACAAACCACAGTGAGAGCAATTATCCACAAATGGCAGAACATGTAACAGTGGTGATCCCACAACAACATTCAAAGGACTGCAGGCCTCTTTAGCCTCTGTTAAGGTCAGTGTTCAAGCTTCAATAAGACAGGGACTGAGCAAAAATGGACTGTATGGTAGAGTTCCAAGATGGAAACCACCATTTGTCTCAAATGTTCTAGAACACATCCTGATAATCCCTAAGAAGTTTGAGAACATATGCTGTGGATTCATGAGACAAAAGGTCAACTTTGTGGAAGGTAGAGCATTATGGCAACAGTAAAATAAGTTGGAGGTAGTGTGATGGTCTGGGGCTGTTTTGCTTTTCTAGGAACTGAATGAACTGTGAGCCATCTAGCAAAAAATCCTGATATACAATATCTGGCCCTCTATTTGTCATCCCAAAATGAGATTAACAGGTTCTGCAGCAGGAATATGATCCAAAACACACCCGCAAGTCCACCTATGAATGCAGGGAGGCAGTAAATGTTAAAAAGTCTTTTGTTATTTTGGCTCAGAAGTGGTTTTTATCTAGGCTAAATATGTTAATCTAATATTTTTTCCACAAAATACATTTACAGATATAATTCAGTCTATTCTAAGCTCCTTTCAAAATGAGCCTTTAAGGGTTCTATCACATATAAGCAAATAAACTTTAGCTACCCGCGCCTCCACAAGGAGACAGCAATTTATACATGTGAAAATAGCTGCAAGAAGACAATGGTACACATCATTTATCCTGAGTCAAACCCAGGAGCTGGAGAAGTGGAGCCTCATGAAAAAGTTAGTATTGTAAACAAACAAAAGAAAAAAAATCTGTATGATTGTTTTGTTTTAGCATCTGTCTCTAGAGGCCGTAGAGACTCAAATATATGTAAAAAACAATTAGGAAAGTAAATTATAGATAATAGGTCATCATTAAATACCAGAGGTGTTTCTTTGGGGGGGGGGGGGGGGTGTATGCCTCCTGCTTTCATGGTATAGAGAGGTAACATTAAATTAACTATTAAATATATACAATAACTATTAAACACTGACTTAAACAAAAACTATTTTTTCTTATCTTCAAATAAGGTTATATCAGATATCTACAATACAATCAGAGCGTAAAGGCTGAAATATTTTCATATTAGGATAACTTAACAACAAAACAGACAATCAGTCGGCAAGTACAAGGAATTGATACTTTGATGGTCAAATATTTACAGTAAAATATTTAATTTAGAACAAGAAGAGGTAGTGAGTTTGACTGGAGGACATGAGAGTAAAACGTATGGTTGGGAAAAAGTATCCAAAGCTGGAACTTGATTTACATCTGTAAGTCTATCTAAAACTTTAAAAACAAGACACACATCCAAAAATATCTGGTAACAATCAAAGTCTAAAATCTTGTATTTAATTAATAGTTTTTCAATACTGATAACATAAATGCTTTTTGTCAAGGAGACTTGAGGGGTTTCAGTAGTTTAAATAGCTAAATACATCTCATATGTTTAGATCATGAGTCCCAAAGTACTTTTGGACAAATGAGAGTTTGAAGTATTTTTTGTTTTCTACTTTTTTTTGTTTTCACTGTTTCTGCAGCTGAAGACGCAGCTAAGCCAGCCTGGTAGCACCTGCACAGCACTGCACTGCATTCGGTGTGAGATCCCAAGAACCTAAACCACCTGTCTGAGGTCATCGCTAACAGGAAGGTCCGTGCCCTCAGAAAGAAAGAAAGTTCCTGTCAGAAAAACAAGCCACTAGTGCTGTAAAAAGCTAAAAGCAAAAAAAAAAAACGTGCAGGTGGCGCAGTGGTTAGTGGTTACCCATGTATGGAGGCCTTAGTCCTCGACGCGGGCGACCCAGGTTAGAATCCGGCTTGTGGTCTTTTCCTGCATGTCTCTCCCCCTCCCTCATACCCGCTTTCCTGTCAGCCTACTGTCAGAAAAACGAGCTGTAAAAAGCTAAGAAAAAAACAAAAAACAAACAAACAATACAAATGGAGATCACTAGAGTTGCTTTACCCTTTGTTTCTATGTATATCATACCAACTTTTTTATTGTTTTTTAATCTTTCTTCTGCTTTAATTTTTTTATTATGTGAGCTATTAGCCTTTTTACAATTAGTCTTTATTATACCAGATTTTAACTTTATATGTCGGTCTACACTTTTTAAATATCAAATAATGTGTTATCACTGGTATCTCGACAGAGTAGCAGTTTTTTCCCATATAGTTTGGTTTGTCTTTGAGGGCGAATAATGAGAGGTCCACCCATAACCTTGTTCACACCAGAGCCGCACCTGCATCTAAATATAAGCGCCGTTTCTTTGAGAGAAGGTCGCCTTGAAGCAGCAGCAGCAGAAATGCAATGAAGAGTAAAAATGAAAGTTTCGGTGACTCAGAGCTGCGGGACGCGACGGAAGGGGGCGCTGTTCTGCGCGGCTCAAACCCGCAGCAGGCCCTGTCCCGTCCTCTCCGCCTGTCCTCTCCTGCCTGTCGATATAAATCACTTTTTATTTTTTATCCACCCCAACCTGCTGCTTGCAAAGAGGCGGAAAATCAAAACGCACGTCAAATCACCCGAATCTCCCCTGTGATTTTAAGCGCCTCTGGTTGCATAAATCATTGAATATGTACGCAACATTTTTCTTTTGTTCCCACCAATGACCCCGTCGAGCTGTGCGGAGCCTTCAACACACCCCACCTATAAATCCACCCAGTGTTTCCAGGAAAAGATGCATACTTTTGAGGACAGTTTCCACCATGATCATCGCAGTTTCCCCCCCCTCTTCGCCAATCGATGAATGCACGGACGCGTGTTTCTGTGTCTGTACGGACGTTTTCAACACACACTTTCAACACTGCAGTGTCCTACTGATATTTCGGGTGAAAAATCCCTACGATATGAGTTTGGATGTGCTTTAAATGCGAACACACCGGGGCAGAAGAAAGCCCACACGCAGCCCAGCTTCGGTCTCACCGGCCGGGAGGCTGCTGCTGTCTGTCCGCCTCCAATATGCACCAAAACTGGAAGTAAAGCAGCTGAGGCGACGGTTAAAGTCACATTATGTGTTGTGCTTCTTTTTGCGTTTGTAAAAACACACATCCACCCTCTCTCAGACACACGCACGCACACACATATATGAGGGGGATATAACTGTGCCTCAGTCCTCCTCAGTCGTGCAATAACGCTTATATGACATAAGGAGAAAAAATGTCCCTGTCGTGGGAATGCTTCCAGAAACCGCTCCAAAGCATAGTAGGGGTGCGCTTTTTGGCTCAGTTTTTCCGTGCCAGGGTGAACTTTATATCGAACATGCATTAACACTTTGTGGCCTGCTTCTCTTCTTCTTTTCTTTTTTTTCCCCTCCACCTCTCTCGCCTTTGGAGGACTCCATTTTGAAGAGAGTGGGTGTGCAGACATGGAGCCTACTCAGCTACTCGTCTAATGAAAGGAAACCATCATGTGTTGTGTTTTTTTCCGCGTAGACTGCTGAAGCATTTCTTCTTGAAGAAGGTAGTGGAGGACATATTTGAATTGTTGAATTTATGTATTTTGTCGTTTTCTCTCTTCAAGGTGCTGCAGAAGCCAGTTGTTGGCAAAGGTTGGGCTTTTGGACACCTCCCTGGTAACGTATCAAGGGCCAATAGTGCTACAATCCAATAACAAATTATCTGTTAAATATATATATGTATTAGTTTTATAAAGTTGTTCCATTACATTAAATTGTGTCTAATATTATATTATATATTAATATATTGTGCCAAACATTCATTAAATAAACCAAAATATCCTAAACAAAGCATCAATTAATTGTAGGTTAAGTTTATATAAAATTATGTTAAACAATGTTGATTTTATTTTTAAATTTAATGAAATATTTAAATTTAGATTACATTTATTCTTCCGACTGGAGTACAAATAGCCTACCATCCTAAAAGTCCACTGGGGCTACCTGTAGGCAGTGTATTTTAGGTTTTTATGACCTCACTGACTGTGCCTGCAGTTATAATCCCCTCCAACTGGTGGCGCCAAACAGTTTGCGATGCGCATCAAGATTGAGTGTTGTTTGCTTCGACACCTTAGACATTTTATGCTAACCTTGCCTGAGAGCTGAATTCTTACAGATTTGGGAGTTCACAACACACGAGAACCCACTTTTACCGCTCCAGCTAAAGTTATTAGAGTCAGACCTCAAAAAGGGTCCGCCAATTACATTGAAGTATTATAGTTTAATGGTCAACATAAAAAATGTGATGAAAGCACGAGCAGCCAAGCCCAAAACTGGACATCTGTTTGTCAGAACCACAAGTTTGCTTTTGAAAGAGGGATAGCAAGTTGTTCTGTTTTCTCATGGTATCTGCTGCTTTTTGATTTGTTACCAGGATTGGCTAAAACCAAACATTGGTAGGCGGGCACTAGGTGTGGCTTCAACCAATCAACTCAAAAGGTTCTACTGAGTGTCCCTCCTGCCCAGATTATTTATGTCTGGAGCTAAACCTGTGTGCTACATGATATTAATCTGACTTTGCTGGATAAATTTCATCCTTTTACAGGTTTGCCCGATGTTTTTAGGAATAATGCTATCATCAGAGATCTGTCTGGTTAACATGTAAAACAAATTACTTTTGTCACTTTAATCAGTGGGGACTATTAAACTATAAAAACAAATAGCTACATAAGAAATGTATCAGAATTTATTTCAACCTTTAATTATGCTCTATTTAAATACACACTGATATTTTGAAGTATTTTTTATATTTTACATTCAATATTTATATGCTAGGAAATTATTGAAACATATTTATGCATTTATTTGATTATTTTATATTAGCATTATAATATGAATAAGTATTTTGTATTGAATTGACACTTTTGGCTCTCGATCGGTGATGGAGTTAGTAATAAGTGCTTTAAAAGAAGAAAAGGGGCGGGGCTTTCTGTATCCGTGTGTTTTGTGGTGGTTGACGCCTTATTATTATTATTTTTTATAGTGTAAAAAAATGTGGTCCCCTCTGTTCTCCGTGCTGTGGACTGGCTGAGAGGAAAGACGGTGGTGACGGCTGGCAGTGCTCACACAACAGAAACTGACTTTGAAGGGGCAAGGCTGTGTCTTTTGGCAGGAAATAGGCAGCAGAGCATGCATCCATCCTTGGAAGGGGGATTAGAAAGTTATTACTTTGCAGAAATAGGGAGTCTCGCTGGAAGGACCACAACCAACTTAATCTGTGGAAATTATTCTGGGGGCCGCTGGAACAGCCCGCATGTGGAAGGAGGAGAAGAGTGTTTGTGGTGGTGGGGGGGAATGGGTGAGTGAGTGAGAGAGTGAGATAGAGCACAGGATCCAGGCCTAGTAAGTGTTGCCGCTGTTACTTGACTGATCCGCTCTCACAAATCTGGAAATGGGCCCATTTAAACGCCAAAATGAGCAGGCTGGGGGTCATTTTTGCGCTGGGCCACATCGGAATGGTAAGATTCTGGCGTGGGATTCCACGTCATGTGGCATTTTCTGCGTGATTTCTGCTGTTTGTGATGCACATAGGCTCGCATCTATCCGAGGGGAAAGTGTGCGTGTGTGTGTGCGCGCGTGTTTGCGTTCGCTCGTGAACTTGTATCTCGTCGCGGTTTTTTTTCCCTCTCCCCCCTTCGTGTTACGCTTTTTATTTTTCCACCATCAAACCTCCGCATGCATACACACATAGTCACACACATACACATGTGTTGTCGCACACCTGCACACACTCTTCCTGCCACCGTGGTCAAACAAAAACACGCACGCGCCGGTTAGTGTTAATACTCATTTTTAATCGTTTATCCTGACGCACCACTGTGGCGTTACCGGCCTCATAACTGGACGCCAGTCAGGCGTTCATGTGAATCAGTTTTACAGCCTGACCTTATCATGTTTGATGTCATTTCCAACATATCGCGATAGCAGCTCAGAGAAGATTTGCAGCTCGTTTTTTTATTCGGATTGAATGTCACGTCAGGACGCTATTGCAGGGGGTTTTGCGTTTTTTATTTTGGGCATATTGAGAGATTTGATGTCTAATGTGTCACTGTGAGGAGACAGACCATCACCTGCTGCCATAACTGTAGTTAAAATGCTGCACAGTCATGATGATTGCTTAATAGATTGCAGACATATGCTAATATAGGCTAATGTTTTACTGTTTGGCATAAAAGTATGATTACACATGACGTTTAAAATCCTTTAAAAATAAAAACTAATTCATTACAATCTTGGGATACTTGAGATTAGGGACAGAATTGAAGTATTTTCCCCAAAATTTAATGTCATTATTTCTAAAGCTTATGTTTATGAAAATAAAAAGATAATATTTTTAAAATGTAAATATGTTAAGGTATAGGTTTCCAATTATAGCATTTCTTTGATGAAAATTACATTTTACTGGACATGAAGAGGAACTTTATCAACAGTAAAAAAAAATAACGAGAAAAATATTGAAAAATGATTATTTAATGCATGTGAAGTAATTCAATTTGTGTACAATACATTAAAATTAGTTAAATGCACACTTTAGTGTCAACATCATCAGTGATTGTGCCGTAATACTGTTTGCTAGAAATCTTTGCAAGTTTTTGAAAGAAAACATTTTTTTAATGCAGCAAATTGTCTACAGATGGTGTTGACACAGTATAGTTGTGACGCGCAACCTAGGAATAAAAAGGAAGATTAAAAAAACTAACATACCACAGCTGGCTAATCCTGCTAGCCAAAGAAGGAAGGTCCTCTGCGGTGTTGATGCCCCCAATTATGCCTGTTTTTTTTTTTGTTTTTGTTTTTTTGTTTTTTTTACATTATTCATTTCAGATAATGTTGACATCGACTCAGGACATAATTTCAATTGAGAAATTGTAAAAAATGTTTTTTTTAATGCATCAACTGATATTTATGAAAATACATATTTAAATTCTTATAAGTAGGTAGTTTTTACATTGTATTTTAAAATTGTTCTAATTGTTTTAAACTGTTGTAATGTATAAAGTTCTGCTCCAGGATTTGGACCTGACACCGTTCATATACTACATAATTTAAAAATCAAAAATATTCATCGAACACCATGAAGTCATACATTGTCATGCTCACATTTCTAGGTTAGCTTTTCGGTTATTTAAAGAAATTATATTTTGGGTTTAAGAATTGTTGTTGCATCAGGAAAATATTTTCTCCTCTGTTGTTTTCATTGATTGTTATTGTGATCCTTTTTTAAACAGTTGAAGCACTAGAAGTATTAGAGAGAATTAGGAACTCTGATTAAACCCAACTAATGGTGGACAATGTTTACCTAGTCACCTTTTTTATATTGGATCATAAAGTATTGATTGCCATTGTGATTGAGAGGACCGGTGGGAGACGGACCCATTTTCTACCTAAAAAGGCTTATAAGATGAAAGTATGAAATCATCAAAACTGCTAAAGTAAAAATAGCTCCTTTTGTAGAGGTGAAAGGATGTTGCAACAGGACTTGACAGGACCTGTTACAAAAGCAGCATCCATCCAGTCCTTCAGATATCAGGCTCTACTTTCCTGGTAGAAGTTGGTTAGACATTTCCCAGATGGATGGTGTCTATTTGGTGAACAGAGGGGTACATCACAGACAGGCTGAAGAACCCACACCATTAAAACAGGCTGTTTTGAGCTTCATAATATATTTTCTTACCTTTATAAGGTTTTCATCATATCGTTTGTCTCCCATCATTCATCGCCTGTGGCTTATAAGACAGTGTCACAGGATGTTAAGTGCCTTTCTACAGGAGTTTATGAGAATTCAAAGGGTACACCATCTATCACATACAACCATGCAAATACACCTAAGGGCAATTTAAAGACACCACTCCACCTAACAGTCATGCTTTTGGGTGGAAATCAGAGTACCCAGAGAGCACCCTTGTGTGCACATGGAGAATGTGCAAAGTCCTCACACAAAGAGCCCAGGCTGAGAATTGAACCTCAGACCTTAGTGCTGCAGGGCAACAGTACAAGCACCATGTATTCCGCTTGTCTCCCAGTGATTCCTTTTCTGTCCCTTTCATCTGCATTTTTAAAAGTATCTTTATCATGTGACTCAACCCAACAGGTGGTCTTTAGTTCAGCCTTCCAAATTAAAAGATGAATAGGTTTAACTCTCTAACCATTAAATGAATCAAATAACCCTTAATTTGCAGTATACTATCAAAGCAACTCTGTATCAGCAGAAAAATGTCCTTCTGTATTTTCCTGCAGATGCACTATTTTTGATGATGTTATAAAACCGATTTGTAAAACAGCCCGATATAATTTAGCCAGTGATGAAGCCTGACGGCTTCTTTAATTGACAGAGGACTGATTGTGAGGCCTCACCTTCTTCTTCTTCTCAGTTCTTTACGCAACTAATGTTTTTAGATCTGTTTTTATCTTGTTTATTTGATTGTGTATTTTTACACTAGTTGGCCAAACAAACAAACAAACGAGCTGCTTGGTGGAGGTTGGCGTTCTCCGAGTGCTTTTCTAGTTATATTTCTTTTACGGGTTGATAATTATGACTTCCATTTTATAAGAATTGTTTTTTGTGTGTTTTCAGTATTGGTGTAAATAAAGCAGGTTTCTTTAACTTTTGCAATGATAGCCACCAAGTTGTTTTTGTTATTTTGTACAATCTCATCAGCTCTGAAATAAGCAAAACTATTGTCACACTGCTGATAGCATGTATATAGGAAGTTTATTTTATGTATGTAAACATTATATACATTTATGATATATCTAAACTGGAACAGTTGAAGCTAGTCTCTTTCTTAAAACTTTATTTTAATGGTGCCAAACATAATTGATTCACTAGTTCTTTTAGTTTCTTTAATTTAATGTCTTGCTTAAGTGAACTGATGTTGCTTTTTGTATTGTACGCACATTTTTTCTTGAGTTGTTTCAAGTGTGTTTGAAATTAAATACATTTTCATTTGATAATAGCCTTAGGTTTCTGGTATCAGAGAAGTTTATTATCTCCTCTTCTTATTTTAGGGGAGGATCATGCAGGTATGAGCGGGCCTTACAAAGGCCCTGAAAGGAAGAGCCACCAGTCAAGCTGCCCTCTGACCCCAGCCGGCAACCTGTCTGGCCTCCCCAGACCGAGCAACCACGGAATCGGTCCAACCATGTCCGCCACCGCCTCCTCTCTCAAACACACTTCTCTTTACAGTTACATACAAACTGACCACTCGTCATCCGCCTCCTCTTCATCATACAGTCCTCTCAGGAGGCTGCAGCACCTCACCAAGATGGTAAGCCAGCCTGACCTCGTCCTCCCGACGAGGGAACCCGAGAGGAGCTGGGAGTGGGGGTCCAACACAAAGGATAAGGGGGGGAAGGAGAGGGACTCCTGGCATGAATACAGAGATTATTCTGCTTCCCAGATTACAAAAAAAGAAGAAAACATGAATGGCTCTTCTTCTGGGCAAAACCAAACAGATGTCCAAAATGAAAACAAAGACTTGCATCCTGTTCCTTCTAACGAATCTGCTACTTCTGAAAAAAATGCAGAAGATTCTCTCTCAGGCCCACCTAGCCCTGCCTTTTCTCTGGACAGCAACAGCCCCTTCGCCAACGGCTTACTTCACTTTGAATCCACCTTGTTTGAGGCAGACAACAACAATGAAGAGCAAGAAACCGCAACGCCCATCGGATGTTTGCTGGATAAACATGAAAAATCAGACACTGCTCCCCAGCCCTCCCCTAAAAATGCACATTTGGACTCAAAGGACACGGCCCTGGCTACACCTAAGGTGGTCACACGCTCCCAGTCCTCAGGTCAGCGTAGGAGATACTGGGATGGCTCGGAAGACGAGTGGGACAGCGACTCAGAACTGTTCCTCTTTGAGGACAGTCCTGCATGGCACATAGTGGTAAGTTTACCTCTAATTATCCTTTACAGCAACATAAACCTGTGATACTCTCATAGGAAGCTTAATATCCAGTGTAATAAGTTTTAATATTAAGCACCCAAAGTTGTACAGCTAACTATTTTCACCAAACAACAAATCACCAACAACCAATCGCCGACTGTTATGTATTTACTGTAGTTTTATGTGGTAGTATATAATCGTAAAGTGACAGTGAAATGATAAAACTTTGGATTGCATTTGTTTTTAAACCCCTTTAATTTGACATTTCTACGTAAAATTCAGTGGAACCAGTTGTCACCGAATTAGTAAATAGGGTTCAGCTGAGTTTGAAGTGAACCAGTTCACAACGATTAAAGAACACAGGAGACAGGTCAGGGAGAAATCTGTGAAGAAGTTTAAAGCAGAATTAGTTCATAAGATAATATTGGAAGATTTCAACTTCTGTGCTGAATCTTTTTAATTTACCACTTTACAACAGAAATAGGACTGGTTGTCCAGCAACAACGCGAGAGAAGCAAGGAGAGCGGTTGTCAGAGAATCAGCCAAACGTTTAGTGGTAACTCTGGATGAGCTGCAGCAATCCACAGCTCAGGTTGGAGCATCTGTTGACAGGAAGGCCATTTCCCACTCAAATCAAACTGGAATAAAATCATCACTAGAACAGAATACAATAAGTTTGCATTTTACTTCAATCCATGCAGGAGACACAACAAATATTTGATGAGACTAAAACTAAACCTTTGGTCTATGAACAAAAATCTATTTGGTACATTAACCTTTACCTCTGAAACCCCAAAAGGTTCCTCTTAATTTTGTGCATGACCAAATCTAATGGAGGTTTCCTCAGCAGTTAGAAACTGAATTTCAATAATCTTGGTATTGAAATAAATCAAACTCTTGAGAGATTCCATCAGAATTGTAAATGTCACAACAGCAGTTATTGTTTCAGAGGAAATGTGGACAAAATATTGAAAAATTAGGGGAAATATATATATTCCCCTATACAATATATATAGACCATTTAGAAATGTCAATAAAAGGGGCACAGCAGTGGCGCAGTGTCTAAGAGCATGACCCATGTTTGAGTCCCAGCCTGGTGTCTTCCACCTTCCTCCACTACCATTTCCTGTCTTTCTACTTTCAAAAATAACAGAAATAAAGGCCACTAGAGCTTAAAAATAATCTTAAAAAAAGAAGTGTCAATAATAGGCTGTTAGGTTTTGGAAGCTCTAGATTCCCATGTGGACATTAGCTGTGCAAAGATTCATGCAGATGAGGTCAACTGAAGCAAAGTCAGAGAGATCTGAGGTAGGTTTTTAGCTTTTGTTACAGTTTGACACCTACAGAAAAAAATGCCTTCTGTTTCTGTTAGAAAAACTTAATTCATTTCTGTTTACATATGTTGTTATGTATTATTATTACCTAAATTTATTGTTCACATAAGGTTATGAACAGATGAAAAAAAGCTGTTTGGTGTTTGGGAAATATTTGTTAGCTGGTATCACTGAACATAATTCTGAATGATTTTAATGAAGGCTTTTCTACATTAAGTATAGTTCAAGGATACAGATCCAGAAATTTTAAAACTGCACATACCAGACAAATAACAAAAGTAATTTTCCATTGGTATACTGCACACAGTACTCTATACGGTCACTTTGAAAATAACTGTAGTTGCAAACAATGCAGAAAATGTTGCATCATTGTCTCACACACAAAAAAAATTAGATATGACCAACCTTCTACATCACATTTCAGAATAAAATACATAAAAAAGACAATATAGAAATAAAATTCATATACGGTGCATGGCTACTTGCATTTACGGTATGCTTATATAATGTTTTTGCTTTACATGTGTCCATGTGTCAGAAAAAAAACCTGCTCTCTATAAAAAAAAGTAATAATTTCAACCTGACAAGTAGGCCTGAAATAATTAATCAGATTAATTGTGATTATTGAAATAATCGTCAATTAATTTATAAATTGATTAATCATCAACTGGACTCTAAAACATACCTTTAGCTGACAGAGAAAAACACTTAGGGATTTATACTAAAATTGTAAAAAAAAAAAGTATATTTTATATTTAAGATTAAAAACACTTTTTTTATCCATCAGTATGCCCCACCCAGAACTCCTCAGGTGGAAAAGTTTTATTTCTTTCATGAACCTTTTGCCGATTATTAATTGATTAATCGAAAAAATAATCAACCAATGAAAAAAGCAGACGTTATTAATTATACTAGTATGAAATAGTACTTTTCTCTGCTCTTGCTTTTGTGGCTTGAATATATTTTTATTTGATAACAAACAAAACAAAATTAGAGAAAGCCTTTACCCATTCATTTTTGATCAGTTTTTTTGGGTAGTCTGCGAGTATATTTTTTTCTGCATATTTTGCTCATGAGCATTCTTTGTTGCCCTGCAGCAGCAGAACAGCCTAAAGAAAAAGCCTCTGCCCCCGGTGAGGTTTGTTGAGGGTGAAGTTGTTTGGGCAAAGTTTAACCGAAGACCATGGTGGCCCTGTGAAGTAGTTATAGACCCCTCACTCGGGGTCTACCACAGAATGAAAGGTAGGTGTGGAAACAGTGTTTGCTATCTGTGAGAATAAACAATGGACGGGGGCTTTACAGATTTCTCTTTCATTAGCTGTGAATTAATTTCAGCAGGTTTGAAAGAAAGCTCTCGATTTAATTGAATGGGATAAAGGCTGTTATTTGGCCTTTGGAGATAATTTTATACTGCTAATGAAACAAAAAAAAACAACAGATGCAGTACAAAATCTTCTCCTAACAGACATTTGGTTAATGTATGATGTTGAGATATCTAATTTTCTTTAAACAAAGCTATACTCCAGGTATTGCAGCATAATGGTTTCTAGTCTGATTGAGATGCTGTAATGGACTAAATAGACAGAATTATATATTTTTTATAATAAACCTTTGTTCACGCTTAACTAGAGGAAAGTTGCATGAGCTAAATTTTTGCCAGATTTTTGATCAAGCTTGATGTTAGTGTTGTGTAATGGTGGGTGCTCAGGGAAATGTGATGGAAAATTACTTTTAGAAAATTAAACATTATATATTATATTTTATATATAAAGATTCTTTAGATCAGATCTGGTCTTTAAATTGCATCCTTGGAAAATGAGGGGAGGTTAAATTGCTCCAATAGTCAGATGTTTTGTACAGCTGTTAACATAGAAGTACACCATAGTTTGATAAAACAAGCAGATGTTTTGTATTTACTCACCTAATAGTACGAAAATAATCATAAAAATGAATTCAACTTTGCAAGACATGATTTGAAACTGCAACAAATTTTCAGTCAGGTCTTCATACTTATGCACATTTCTCTACCTTTGAAAATGATAAATATTTAAATACAAATAAGCCAATAAAAAGGACTGCCATTTATTTTGCTATTTTGTTTAAGATTTATTCTTTGATATTCTTTTATATTTTCATCCATATTTCAGTGACTTAGTTGAGCCACATGTCTATTGTCTTCGGATTTCGCTTGTAGTTTCCAATTCATGATATAATACGTAATTATTTCTTCCTCTTTAGAGCCCAGTGACAGGCCTTGTCGGCTCTACCATGTCCGGACCTTTGGAGAGCCAAAGGAGCTTGTATGGGTGGAGGAAAAATCAACCCACACTTTCCATGGCGGCTTTGAATTTGACCAACTACTCATTTTGCGTCGAAGGAGCAAGCAAAGAGAGGAGAGCAGAAAAAACACTGTAATTTTGTTCAATTGCAATATATTTCATAATGCTTGAATGGTTTGATGAAATGTTAGTGTTTACGGCTACTATGGAGTAAATACCTGCCATCGAAAGGCTACCAGAGACTCAGGTGTACTGTTTCAGATTATAATGCCAAATGTCTACATTTCAGGGTTTTTTGGGGTTTCAACAGAACATATGCAAAAGCCAATTTGCTCCGTAACTTTTGGAAAAATTAAAGGTCTTTCTGCTGAATATTTTTTTTATAACACGGGTTATGTGGTAGTATACATTGAGCTGTGCACGGACATATCAGGCGGACGTCCCATTTGAGTCCGCATTCAGAAAGATGTCTATAGAGTGAAGTATGCCCGACTATGTAGCACCCTTGAGACAAAGA
>JAUZNJ010018702.1:0-17309 GCA_034780135.1 Jordanella pulchra | reverse complement strand
AAAATGACTCTGCAGCATTCAAAAATGTAAAAAGATGCTCATGCGGACCTTTATAATGGTAGTCCTAAAAGGGTTAACTGACCACTTTGTTAATTTTCATTTGTTTACACGAACACTAATACCCTGTTACCGCAGGGCAAAAATGGCATTCTGTCTTCAAAGCAGCAACTTTAGTAAATCCTGTTTCAGTAATGAACTCAGCAGCCCAATTCTCCTTTTTTCACCATCGACATAGAGGTTTTAAGCAGAAAAGTTCCCCATCTATGGGTCACACCTTAAATGAAAAGTTTACAGTCATGCCAAAGGATTTCAATTGTGTTTTAAAACCATTTCTTAACTCGTTAAATATTCTTACCACCCTGCCAGTTAGTCAGGTGCTGCATTTGAAAGGAAAATAAAAATTTAATAAACCAGCAGTGTTATTAAATGAATACTTGTGCTCTTCCTCAAGTGGTTTAATTACATGCAGTAAGCTTTACACGGGTAGATGCAGTAGTTGTAATACAAAATGACATCTCTCCGGTATTATTACATTGGAAGCTGAATGCACCTGGGAGAACATGCTGTGGTTGGTATGGATGTAGTGATAGGGGCTGTTTAAGAGAGGAATGGACGGCTTATTAGAGGTAAGTGCTCTGTGTTGTAATATGGTACACACACTTAACCCGTCAAATGTTATGTGATGTATTTTTTTAAATTGCTGCTGTAATCATTTCCACGAAGGTCAGTCATGCAGTATATCAGGCATTTAAAACTTGTTTATGCAGCATACTCAACATCACAGCATATTACAAGATGCTCATTAAACTGGCATGCAAATTGATATAAAGACTTCTGAGGGTTAATAGTTGTGAATCAGATATTGCTGCGACACGTCATATACTGATGAGATCCAACAGGAATTCTCGGTGCGTAGTGTTTATTTTTTACACTGCTTAAAACGCCTGACTGTATCATCACAATGTTTTCACTTAAGAATGCAGAGCTCTTTCTGTGCTCCATTCATGAAACTATTTTTACAAAAAAATCCCAAGGCAAGCATCTTTACATAATGCAAAACATTAGATTTGCTGTAATAATGTTGATATGTAAGCTGGGGACATTCCATTAGACTCCATCAATAAACACAAATAAGGAAACTGGCAAAAAGTAGACAATTTGAACGGATCTTCAACAATCTAAAATTTAGAGGTTAATAGAAATTGGAAAATGAACTATTGCAGGTAAAATGACCTGTTCATCTTTATACATATTAAACCTTTCTCTATTGTGTGTTTTGGTGGTCACCACACCCTTTTGCTGACTCATGTGAGTATATTCCTTGCTAAAAAAAAATAAAAACTCCAAAATTGCACTTCAAAAGACATTAGGTGCCATTCTCTCCTTATCTGTAATGCCTGATGTATGTTTTTTGTGTTTACATTTTCCTGCTTAAAATGAGCTGGAGGTAGTCTTGAAAAAAAAAACCCAATAACAATATCAAAATGTTTTTTTTACATCAAGTAAAGCCACAGAAGAAGATGAATGGAGGTGTTAACTTTGACTAGAGATACTTGATTGAATGAATTGTCATCATTACCTCTAAATTAAATAGCCGCTTTTTACTGAACTAAGGTGCACAGCAAGGTAAAAAAGGGTTGTACCTTATTTTGCTGTTTCAAGGAACAAGAGTAATATGCATAATATTAAATTCTCTTTTAGTCGATTCACTTGGTATAACCAATGTAGTATAGGACATATATTCAATATCCTGTACCCTGTAGAGCAGTTTTCTAACTCGTGTCCTCCAAGAAAACAATCAGGGAAGCTCTAACCCAGCTTAAAGAACAGTGTGAGCCACAGAATGCTCCATCACATCCAAACAATAAAATCTGGTAAAAGTGTGCAGTGATGAACAACTATCAGTGACACAAATATCCTTAACAAAGATCCCTCTTAATAATACCCATGGGTCAGCTCGGCCCTGTTAGAGTACCCTCTAACACCCTGAGGTAGTGGGAGACCTCTGCTTGTATAAGAAGGGGAGATGATTTCAATAATCCGCAGAGACAGTAGCTGTTTCAGCAGGGCTTTGCCTCTGGCAGGGCAGACAAATGATGCAATCACCTGATTAGATGGTGGTTACTACTGAGTGCCCCAATGTAGATAGACACAGGATGAAGATATTTCAATCTACTCTGTTTCAGGGAGAATATTTCTATGATCTGCGATGCATGACGTGTGCTTGTTTCTCTTGGTTTACATTTTTATACCTAGAAAAAAATTGTGCTTTTCTTGGAAATGAACAAAATGAGAAACCGAACAACGAATCAATGTTTTCTACACCGAGTAAAGGCACAGGACAATCTGAATGGAGGTGTTAAGTTTATTAACTCGGGATGATTGACTGTTTTGTTTTGCTTTTTTTTTAAGAGGTGAAACGGGTCGATTGAATGCAAAGATCATTAGTGAGCACCACAAATGCATGTTTGCTATGTTTCAGCACACAGTCAGTCCAGAAGTGCATTAGTTTTAATATCTCCTGTTTGACACAACAAATTTATTAGTCATTACCTCACTCAGTGTTAAATTTAATTGCATTCTCTTTATTTACAATTTAATTAACATTTTCTTTTTGTTCTTCCCTTATCCTGCTTTACTGGTGCTGTGTGATTATGTTTTAAATCCCAGTTTTGCATTTTTATTGTACTGTTTTATTTTTTTCTTTAATGGTTTGTGTCAAATTAAGCTCCGTTTTAGAGGCTCTCCCTTCAGGAGGGAGGGAATCTCAGGAAGATTTCATAATTCTCAGATCATCTTTTACTTTAAAATGTCCTAATGAAGAAAAAAATATCATCATTTATACCTTGACAAAGTTTCATCTAAACTGAAATGTGCTCTGTTCATATTTTCTTACTAATTTTGCTGTTATTTCATCAAACCCACCTGATAATTTTAAACTCTTTGTTTCTCTTTGCAGTATGAGTTCAAGGTAAAAAACATCAAGAAGAAGAAAGTGCACCTCGTGGTGTCTACAGATGGCGTCAAGGTTACCTTAAGAAAAAAGAAAAAAGTAAGTGATTTATTTATTTTCTCTCTTTAAGTCTCTTTCATTTTAAAGGAAGAGCAAATAATTAAATAAACACCTATGTTGATTATCACAGCAGTTGATATTCCTCTTTTGTGGGGTTTATTCGTGTGAAGAAGAAACCTTTAAGATTTCTAAAAAAAAAAAAAAGGGGCATAATTACTACAACGATGAAATATGTTTGTCAAGCATCAGCATATAATGAGGTTACTGGAAAACCAGGATGAGTTGTTTTGAAGTCTGACACGACATAAAAGAAATATTGATGTAATAAATGGAGACAGAGGTAGTTGTTTACTAGAATTTTGACAATTGAAATATGACTCAGAGGATGAACAGCTAGAAAATGTTTTATAGGTCATGGTTCTCTGTAGAATTAGAGACATTTCTAGTTGAATATATTAGAACAAACAATATGTAGTTTAAACAAGATACTTATCTTAGATAGGCTTTGTAAATCTTTTGAAAGCAGTTATATTCCCTAAAAACAAACACAGTCAGGTTCCTAATGTGTGTGTGTGTATCTGTAGCGTAAAATATGATGAGAATGAAATCGAAATGAAGGAAAAGGACTCAGGTTATTTGAAATTAAGCTTCTTTTTTTACTAACTTTAACCTAAGTTGTAAATATTAAGTGTAAGTATTATTTAGGAATTGTTTCTCATGTTTGTTTATGCAGCATAACAAATGCATAGATAAACTTTTGTTTCTCACACTGCTAGCAGATGATTGGAATATGAAAAGCAGAGGTACCTACATGAAGAAGAACAAGGAATTTACAAATCTATCAATGTTTAACTGCCTGAGAAAACTAAAAGTGCTCTCTGTGAGAATACAATGAAATGTGGCCACTCTTGTCATGAATTGGGTTTAAAAGCTTTTAGGACAATATTTGGTATGAAATGTAGTGATATAGATAAAGTTTTCACCACTCTAGATGGATGAAAACATTTTCAAACATGAAGATTGAGACCAAATTTCAGTAACCTAAACATTTGCTAAACTTACTAAAATACCGTTCATTTTTACCTTTTCATGTCCTACTGGTCTCAAACCATTATATTTTTCAGCAGCATTTCCTGCATCCTTGCTTATTATAGACGGAAGGATCGATCTTTTCTATAATTAGTTGGCAAGCAGAGGTGAGGAAGGACAGAAAGTTGTGGAGGACAAACAGATGATCGAAACAAATGAAAGCATGCAAATGAAAGGGGCGAAGAGAGTTCAGAGATGACAAAAGAGTCAAAGGAAACAAGTGGTGTCGTTACCAGCAGAGTAAAAACATGTCTTACATGAAATCAATTTAATATGCATAAATGTGAAGTCTGTTTTTATCTTTTTTTAATCTTTTAATTCCAAGTACATAAATATCTGATATGGAGTACAGGTATAGTAAAGCAAAAATGTTATGTAAAAAAGGCTAATTATTGCAGGCAAAAGATAGAAGATTTAGCATCACCTGCTCTCTTAAAATCTGAAATGTCAAATTCCAACCAGCCAGCTATTTACATCTCAGAGGATGGTGGGAGCACTGATGGGCCGTAGATGAGAGCCATTGAATGACTCAAGTCAACAAAGCCCTCTGTAGAGACAGAAATCAATATGAATAATTCCTGTGTCTCTGTGGGTTGACATTTTGATTGTGACCTTAAACTGAAAGATGGCTTTAATCAATTGGACAAATAAAAACTAATAAAAAGGAGAGCTCACATGGCCTCTTCTTAAAAATGTGTTATTTACACAGGTTCTATCATCTGCTGTATGTAATTAAGGGCCTTCCTTTCCTTTTGTCTCTTGAATGATTCATTTTTTTTCTGATTTCTTTTTACATTTTGGATCATCACAAACTTCCACGTTCAGTTTATTTTATCGGGATTTGTTGCCATTACAAAGTATTGCATTCTTGTGAAATTAAAGGAAAATCTTCAAATGTTTTCAAAACATAGAAAGGATAAGCAGGAAACACTTAGACATAGCTAAACGGATACCATCAGCAAAGGGATTATTAATTAGAAATCAGCCAGTGTAAAGAAATAAATAGAAATGCACACATCGGTTGAAAAATCAAAGTACTACTTTATATTGTTTTGTCTAGTAAATCTCGTGTCACTTTTAGAATTGGATTTAAATAAAGCTTCATGTTTGTTTATAGAAGAACGAGTGGACCTGGGATGAGAGCAAGATGATAGTGATGCAGGATCCTATATACAGGTAAGGTTTGCTTGTATATACATTGCAGGTGGTGTTTCTATAGGCTGTTCCTGACAATGGCGGCTCTATTGTTAAGTTTTCTTCCCAAAGGAATTTTAATCGAAACAGTTTTCTCATGGCTTCCTTTGACATTTAAAAAAAAAAAACAGACAGGTGGCAGCTCTTTGTTGATCCCTTTTATGGACCTCACAGAACTTTTTCTAATGCACTGATGCAAAAACATCATGGAGATCAAGGAGATTGAACACAAGGCACCAAAAATGATACAATATCACACAAAAAATGGGAAAAAGAGATTTTTTAAATTGAAAAGAATCTTGTTAAAAACAATTAGGTTGTATAATTATATTAAAACGTTAAATAAAAAATTCAGAATTTAGTTCTTTATACATGGTTGTTTTCTAAGTAAAATCATGCTATAGATTGATATGATTGTGTGATAACTAGCTCTATGTTTGATCCACCATCCATCATAGTCAGGAAAATCTGGAAGGAGAACTTGTACTAATGCAACTGATTAACTTTAACCGGATTCAATTAAAAAACTGGATCTGTGAGGCGAAATTTGTTTTGTTTATTTTCTCTTCAGCTCAAGACGTCAAAGGGCCTCAGTTAGGCAGCTGTATATGTGGCAATGGCAAAACATTAGCAACAAATTAGTAATAATTCATAGAACGTTGTTTTTAGTGTTTGTTGTTTTTATTCAAGCTGGAAGAACTACCCAAAATTGCTCTTACTAAACTGAGTAGAAAACAGAGTATAAAATACAATTATTGCATAATATAGCAACAGATATTAACAGCGCTAACTTTATGCCACCATGTATAGTTTATCCATTTCATTGCTTTCAGTTAGCCTCAGTGGCTCATAATTAGATTAAAGCAATTACTAGTATCCACAACCCTAATGTCAGGAAGATTTTTAAAAGCTCACTATTATCCTTTGAAAGGAACAATAGCTACTTTTCATCACCGTTTTCTCTGGTGAAGACTGTTGCACACAAAATTGAGAGAGACTGTGTCCTTCACCAATGTGGTATGAGATGTGTAGCAGATAAGGGTCTTAATATTCATTATCCACTGGAACATATTGGTTCTTGTAACTATTATAACATTAGATTTTCCTCTGCCATTATGATTTTACAATGCTTTATTTTTCATTGCTTGAGTAAAAGGGAAAAGGGTAAAAAAGGGATTTTGCCAGACACTAGACAACAAAGACTAACATTTTTCAGATGTCCTGTGTGTAAAAACAAAAGTGTATTAAGTACTCAAAACAAATCCCTAATTAAAAGTAAAGATAACTTAAAAGAACTTTGGTGAAAAGGAAAGTCACTACTAAGAATAGGACTTAAGTAAAAGACAGAAAATTGTTCACGATAATGGAGAAAGTAAAAGTACAAAGGCTCCCTGTACATAAAAAAAGCAAGACATAATGTTTTTTTTTGTCCATTTACTTCACTTGGTTAAGATTAATGGAGGTAGAATTTGTTAAAAAACCCACTTTAGTCCTAAGAAACAATGGTATTCAAAGAGTACTGTCCATAAGAACTCAGAATAACACAAAAGGCATCGTCCAGAAGGGCTTTTGAGTCTGTGATGTTTGCCTGTAAAAATCCAAAGTGCTCTCTGTAAGAATACAATGAAATGTGGCCGCTCTTGCCATAAATTGGGTTTATAAGCTTTCAGGACAATATTTAGAACGAAATGTTGTGATATAAATAAAGTTCTCACCACTCTAGATGGATGCAAGAGGTTAGCATTTATTTTTTTTAAAGAGAGGTTTCAAAAAACGTAATAAAAATCTCGCACAAGAATGACTGGCTGTGTCACTTATTTCAACCTTAATCCACAACTGCTACAATAAACATAAGCTGCAGACAAAAAGAAATGTTAGACTTCGCTTTAAAAATCTGACTTCAAAAGGTCATTGCAATGTCACAGTTGTGAGACATTCATTTACAATGACTCACATGACAGGCTTCAAACTCAACGAGTTGTAGATGAACAGGTAATGTCGGTGGAGAGATGTCATGAGAATTTAATTAGAAGTATGTTTATGTATGAGGCCATATCCATTAAAGAGGTCTGGCCTGACGTGCCTTCTGGCTGTTCTCATAACTCAAGGCTATGGCTGTAACCATAATGTGAAGTTAATTCAATTCATTTGCCGTTGGGGTGTTGACCTTTAAATCAGCTAGCTGTTGTCTGTCAATACCCCACACAGGCATAAAGTTTCACAACCCAAAGGGGTAGTTTATCAAAATTTGGGGCCCTAGATGGATATATGGTTTAATATGAAAAATGATTGGTGTGTGTTTTACCATGTTCAAATCAAATATGTGGTGACAGTTCTAGACTTGATGTAAGACTACCTGAACATGAATAAAACAAAAAAAATCTGCTTATAGTCTGTATAAAGAAAGAGTAAAGTTGGAACTTGTTTGTGCCACACTTTAAATTCTGCATTCGCACACTATGACAC
Source organism: Jordanella pulchra (assembly GCA_034780135.1). NCBI lineage: Eukaryota > Metazoa > Chordata > Actinopteri > Cyprinodontiformes > Cyprinodontidae > Jordanella > Jordanella pulchra. The sequence continues at coordinate 9,547 of JAUZNJ010018702.1, read as the reverse complement.
ACGCCCTCCCAGGCGGTACAGCTCTGAAGCGCATCCAGGAGCCCGTTGGGGGTTTGGCTTTTGGAAATGATTCTGTCAGAAAGATGGATTCAGCCTGGCTGCCTAAGTAAGCATCTCTGAGATTAGGAATTTTGTTTGGTTGGAGCTTGTTTCACACATCTAATTCTTTCATTATATTCTGCCTTTCTTTATTATTACAGTTACAAAGTTCTCCAAACGGAGGTGAGGAAATTTGGGGACATAGTGAGACAGAGTTTGACGTGTCTCCCCTTGCAGCCACTGCCTGCTGTTAAACTGAGATTGACACGTCCTGAGGAGATCAGTTAGATTTAGTTACAGGTGTCCATACAGCCAACTTTTTCTCTCAGTATGGACTTCTGTCAAAAACAAACTTCACTAGCTGGAGACATTTCTGTATTTACGGCACATAGTTCAAGCTGTTCCAAATTGAAACCTTCTTTGCAGTGAATTTTAAAAGCGATTAATAGATTAATGGGGACAGAGAACCGATTGAGGCCTCAACTGTCTGTTATTGTACACGGTTTTGTTACTTCACTTTCATTCACTACCATATATATTTAACTTACTTCACCAAGCTTATATATCCCATGAGAGACCAAGAAAAATGCTGAGGTGAAATCTATGCATGTTAATTAGTAAAATTGTTTATAATTGTCCATGTTTAACAGATTTCCCTGCCCCAGCCTCATTTCTCTCTCTCCTTTAACAACAGTGAACATTTCATATGGAAATTAACCAATAAAAGTAAGCAAAAGGCAGAGATATTGTTTTGTACCTGTATTCAGTCAACCTATTTATGCAACTAGTGCACTGCTCGTCTGATATTGATTGGTATAGGTCACATCTTAATCCTATATTCACATCTCTAATTATGAAAAGAGATAAGTCTGTACATATTGATCACTTTTATCAGCTACATATACATTTGGAGCACTCCTGGGTAAGAGGAAACCTCATGTAACAAATGGTTATAACTTCTTGGCTTCTTAACTTCCAAAAAACCGTTGTAAAAGTCTAAACTGATAAATAATCAGGACTGCTTTTCTTCAAACTTTGGGATGAAAATTGATTCTGAAAACTTGTGGCTGTTGCATGCGTGTATAAATGTAGTTGTTTATGTTACCTGTTGACCGTTTTTGGTATATGTGCTAAGCTTCTGAGGACTAACAGACCCTGTGGGGACTGAAGGCTGGTCCTAAAGTAACCTACTAAACCAGATTTGGTGTTTGTGTATGTGTGGATCTTTTGAGTTTAATGAGTGAAATAAACAGATTGTAAATACAGGAGAGCTTAGGGGACTTGGAAATGGTTAAAAGGTGACAAGGATATTTTTCTCGGTCTATATTACATTAGATGCATTTTAATGTTTCTGAACAAGAACTTGTAAAATAATTAACAAAACATAAAGAACTAAAACAGTTGTTGTCAATAAATAGTATAGTATTTTTAAACTTTGTACAAAAAAAAGAATAATCAACAAAAGAATTACAAATGTTACATTTTAAACACCAATTTGATTGCAATACTCAGTAAACCTCTTTAAATCAGCCCGAGTAGAAACACATGTGAATGTACAGCATTCACCATGCCCTTTTTATTCAGGAAAATAATTTCTGCTTGTGAAAATGTAATGTTTGCAGTAAAACTGTCTCAGTTTAGTTTTTTCATGCATTTTTAAACGGTGCAGCTTAACAATGCCAGAGACAGCTCTGTTTCATGGTGTGAAAACAAAAACAAATCCAGTGTTGAGATCAAGTGCAAAGGAAGTAAACAAAAGCCACTCTTCTGACATCACATCCTGCAACAGAGGTCATAAAATCCCACGTCCTGCGTTCAGCCGCTGGCGTGAGCCAGGTAAGGTGTGCGGATCAATTCAGCTGAAGCTAACCCAGTTAGCAACCACATGCCTCCGGAGCAGTCTACTCGGTGAACCGAGAGACTAAAGCCTGCCTACGTTCCCAGAGCCGAATGTTGTTTCCTGTGCCCAAAGCTGAACGCGGTGCAATCCAAGCAGAGTTGGACGCAGGGTTTCCAGAGCCTGCTTTGCTTCGCTAATGCTAACCCTTATCTCTTTCCGCTTTATAACAATTAATGCATTTTAGTCATTATTTACTCCTCTTCTGCAAAGCCTAATAAAACCTCAGATGTCGGACCGTATCATGGTCCATTTCATTAAGGTGCTAATTTTAAAGACCTTTTGAATGCATTAGTACCTGAAGCTTGAATATTTCCATGGACTGTTGAATGGACTCTAAACCCATTTCACTTTTGTTTTATTTTACTTGTAATTTATTTAGTAGTGTTTTAATTTAGTAATTGTAGTAAATAAAGGTATCATTGCTTAACTCGAGATCGTTTTGTGTTTATTTTATACAATGAACACCTAATCTTTCAGGCTTTTTGGTAACAGACAAATTAACAGAGACATTTTATTGGTTAATGGTAATAACTCTGCTAATAACCAAAGTCTACATTGGTGGAAAAACTTCTAGTTCTAGTTATTTAATATATTTAAAATTCTCAGGTGAAGTGACACAATATCATTGAAAAAACACATACCCCCTTTCCTGTCAGCCTACTGTCAGAAAAACGAGCCACTAGTGCCGTAAAAAGCTCAAAAAAAAGAAAAACCACATTTTGACCAAGCGGCTAATGCATTCATTAAAAATGTCTTCTTATTAGTGTAGGTCTCAGATTTTGTTGCAGATGCAACCAACAATAGTATTTCCTTCACTGTAAGCAAGATTTTTAATGAACATGAAGAGGTTTTTTGGATGATAATCCTCGATGAAGTAGAAAAGGTAAGATCACTTTGAACACTGTACAATGAGCAATGAACTTCCACATGAGACACAAGTAAGTCATAAAAAGGGACAGTTAACATCAACTACGAAACCAGATTGGATTTGACTGAATGGTATGTTTGTTTGCTTTTATTTTTAGATTAACAATAGAAGATTCCTGAATGATCATATTTTTCTCCAAGCTGTGTGCATTTAATGCCTTGTCTGCATAGCAGTGATTATCACCCATTTCTCTCTATTGTTATTTATATCAACAGAATGGTTTTAAAGCTCAGGCATTTTGGGCTTTTTAGATATAACTGTTTAGAAAATAGAGTAGATCACTTTCAATATATCTCTTTGTATATTGGTTTTATACTTTGTTGTCATGAATTGTTTTGAGCATATCTGAGAGCCTAAAGCGATCCCCTAGAATTAGACTCCAGACCTGTTGTATACAAACCATTGTTTACAACAAAGATGAGCCTAAGCAAAATTGTGTCCTTGACCTCCAACATAAACAGACCTTGGTGTAAGAGAGAGAAAAAACAAAGGTATTTAAATGATATATGATGGTGATATATCTTTTGCAACCATCAGATATTTTCTTTTAGCAGAAATATTTTTTAGCTTAATTAACAAGTAGGGATTCTCAGGTAGACTAGTAGTTGGTTGCAGACAGTAGAGACCAGGTGGAAGTTGGAGGTTTATTTCTTATATATTTGTACGTTCACATCAGTCCGGGTTGTAATTTCTCCGGGCTGTAGCTGTGGTAATTGCTGTCATCCTCTATGAAGCAGCCCGCCCTCGCCGTCTGTGAACATCCTGTCTTAAAACAGCTCAGCTCTGCCCCTTCCTTTGCACTTCAAACCCTTCCAGAGAAAATTCACACCCAGCCAATTAGAGTTAAACTTCTGTTTGTGTGTATGTCAGAAAGCACCCAGATTATGAGACATAAAACAAGCTTTGATATGAAGCCACTCAGGCACATTTTTGCTTTGATATTTTTATCAGCTGATTACACGCGTACATACATATCCCTAAACATGTAGGACCATTACTATGATAACTGCAGTAAGCTAAAACTCAAGCTAAAAAGAAACATTTTTTTTTTCCTGAACTAAATCCCATTAAATAAGACACAAACACACACCTCTGTCCTCCTGTTAGTCTTGTTTATGATAATGGTAGAAAAAAGAATGGCTGTTGACAGAAATGCATAATCACACCATAATAAGTTCTACAAAAAATATAATTGTGATATCTAAGAGGTTAGTGGCTTTTATTAGTTTCAGGATGTAAGCCAAACGTTACCTGAATGCCCAAAAAGTTATATATTTTTTACATACATGAGTCAAGGTTTAGCATTTTTAATCCAGAGTTTTAAAATGTTCTAAAATGGAATTTATGATTCAGCCTGCATTGTTGTAGAAAATTTTCAATTTTAGGATAATGTGGGGACGGGATTTGAACAAAGTAACCTAAACTGACCATGGCTCATTGATTATGTTAGATGGGTGTATTTTCTCAGGGATTAAAGATATTTTTGACAAAACATTGCATAAACAGGCTTGGGTTGTGGGTTGTGTGGACAACTTGTAGCCAGGCTCCACTCTATCTACTCTTTGAAACGTATTCATTCAGTTCAATTCAAAAATACTTTATTGATCTCAAAATAAAAATGATCACCCTTTCTTTCGGACCATTTCAAAAAGAATTATACTTAAATAAAAGCTGACAAGTTGTTTTTGTTTGTTTGTTTTAGTTGTTTTTTCCAGTGGTACATTTTATCGCAGATATGTTAACATAATATCTATGTTTGCAGTTTTATTTTAGCAAAGAGCAGTTTGGAATTCATTAGTAATATTCCAAGAGTCATGAATTTATTCTCAACAAGACTGATCAAGTCTCGTCATAGGAGACACCCGCATTTGACCTACATTTTAGTGTCTAACTAGCTGGGATCTTTGCAGATGATAGACTAATAATAGACATTCTAACAAATGGACTAAAATGAGTCCATGTTGAGACTGAATTAAGCTAAGCATTTTTAAAGTGTTGAACCCATAGATCTAGTTTTTGAGACAGGTGAGCTTCTTCAGTGCAACGTCTGTAACAAATTATCCTTAATAAAACTGGAATAATAACCAGTATATATGAAATACTTATGCTTTTCTTGAATTATTTATAATGGTTAATAATTTTAAGATTTCTTATCAAAAGAAACAGCTTCTGATATTCTTTCCCTTTGTAACTACACTTGGCTGTATGGTTATAAAAGTTAATGTAATGCTCACAAAAATAATTTTTCTTTGAAGACCCTGGAGTTCTGTGTTGTTCTTTATTGTCTAGTTTTGAAAAGAAAAATGCTGAAAAGCAACGTGAACCAGGACTTTGAACAGTCTCAACACAAACAGTCTTCCACATTTTGCTAACATCCCTCTCCTCCCCAAGTGAAGCATAAAAGGGAAATCATACAACTACTTCTAAAATAAAGAGGAACACAGCCCCAGCATTGAACTTATGCATAATTCTTTATCATTTTGGGTTGAATGGATCTAAAATTTTGTGATAAGCTGGGTAAATTCTCCCACCCGTTAGCTGACTTCCATAGTTTTACTCCTGAGGAAACAGATGCCAACTACTTAATTCAATTCAGTTTATTTATATAGCACCAATTCACTACACATCATCTCAAGGCACTTTACAAAGACAATTCAGTCAAATCACAGTCAGATTAGTTAAAAGTTTTCTATCTAAGGAAAACCAGCTGATTGCGTTGAATCATTAATTGAACAGCAATCCCTCATACCAAGCATGCATGTTAGCGGCAGTGGAGAGGAAAAACTCCCATTTAACAGGAAGAAACCTCCAGCAGGCCGACTGGCGTTCAAGGAGACAGAAACAGAGATATAAAAGGTATATTTTTATATCTCTGTTTAGTTTCCATTTGATTCATATCATGTTTAGTTTGTCATCTACATTCTTAAATATAAATACAATCAAGATAACCATGTAGCTTCAGTGCTGAAACACAATAGATAGACATATTGCAGATGTTGCATTTGGATTTCTTTCAGCTCCTCTGCAGAAGAAAAAAAGGCATTTTTTTCGTAATTTAAATTTTTAAACTAGTAAAGGTGCTCTGTCCTAACTAACCTTAAGCAATTTAATGTCCAACATCTGCTTACAGGAAAGGCACTGTCTGATCTGAAATTGTAGGGTTTAGAATACATGCTCAGTTTTGTGAAAAGTTGTTTTTTTGGACTGTTATATTTTGGCATTTGAAAGATTGTGCTGTTGCAGGTCCCAGTTTAATGTTCAATTAGTAGTTCCTTCCTCTGTGTCCCCTCATTGCTCTGCTCTGCCTCTGGGCATTCTTTCTGCGGTTACATGAGTGAGTTTCGATATAAGCCTGACCTTGATTCGTGAGCATGTATTGGCAACAGCTTCACATTCTCCTGAGTGAAACTGGTGGCGGCAATTGGTGTGCAGAGCCCGCATGGACTCTGATTAGTATTAAGACTGTGTTAAGGTTGCTTGTCTTTGGAGGAAAAGGTAGCAGGGGTCAAGGGGGCGGTCGGTAGGCGTATTTAGTCTTTCTCATCTTCAGAGACAAAAAAATAAGTTTATCTTTTAGTTTTTAGTCAGATCACTTTCTAAGCAATAAAAAGGGCGTCTCAGTAGTTGAATTCTGCTTGTTTTATATTTGTACTGTTAAGTAAACATGTTTTAATGTTTCATGGGGGAAGAAACTGTAAAACCCTTCTTTAAAGAACTTATGTTTAGTGTTAGACACTTCACACTAGAGATGAAAAATTTGTTTAAGAAGTTGTCTTTAAACTGATGCCGTTTTTTACGGCACTTTATTTTCTGTGTTCAGTGTTTTATACCTTCAGTCTTGTTTTACTGCCACAGTCTGCGTTTTGATTCATTTTTCTTTTTTTTGACCCCCCTTAGATCAAAAACATTAACTAACAGAACTACAGAGGCTAAGAGATGTAATAATACTAATATTGTCATTCTTTTTTTTTGAGCTTTTTACGGCACTAGTGGCTCATTTTTCTGACAGTAGGTTGACAGGAAAGGGGTTATGAGAGAAGGGGAGAGACATGCGGTAAAGGACCACAAGCCGGATTTGAACCTGGGTCACCCGCGTCGAGGACTAAGGCCTCCGTACATGGGTTGTGCACTCTAACCACTGCGCCACCTGCACGCCCCATAATAGTAATATTGTAAGGTTTAGTTTCAGAGTGTAAAATGGAGACGACGACTATGCACTGGAAGTTTGGCTTCACACTGAACCATCTGACACCACAGGGAGGTGAATTGTAGACATACTGTTTATTTGCAATACCCAACACTCAGCTGCTGATGTAAGACTGGAGGCTGAGGGGAATAAACTTAGATTAGCTGAAAGAAGCCACGCAGAGCTGAATTCAGAGATGTGGATCAGCTCAGCAGGAGAATAGGCTAATGGTCTCAGTCATGCTCTTCACACAGAAGAACAAATCCAGGAAAGGAATGGAAAACTTGGAAACATAGCTATCTGTAAAGAAACAAAGTTCTGAAATCGGTATTACAAAGTTTTCACTTTTCTTTTTGTTTTGCTTCAGCCAGAATCTGCAGACAGTCTAGCTTCATAACTGTCTGCCTCTGTTCTCTAAAACACAAAGGAAAGACATAAAATTATGGAGCCATCTCAGATTATTATATGTCATTAAAATGAACCGTTTATATCAGTCATTCAAGGGAAAGGGAAGCATGGTAGTATATAGATTGATTTCTCACAGTGAGATGTTCATTTTGTTCATGTAATCTCTAAAGAAGCTGGCTTTTCAGAGTGCTGTATCAGAGCACATGAATGGCAAGGGGCACAGAAGAAAAAGTGTGGCAGAAAAAGGTGAATCAGCAACAGAGTTAAATGCAGCCTTGAAATTGTACCAAAGCTCAGGCTTTTTGAGCTTTATGGACCAGATATATACAGCTTGACAACAATGGAGGCATTTTACCAAAACCAAAGTGGAAAAAAGAAGTGGATTGTTGCTCAGTTCTTGTAAAATCTTCTTTTCAGATTAATTCATTTTTATGTTTCATTAGGAAATTATAGGCCAAGAAATGAAAGGAGCATGAAGGGATATCCATCTCAATAATGCAGATGAGCTGAGGGCCCTTATTACAACAATCCAGCTGGGCTTCATTTACTTCTATCAAAAGCCACTGACTGATTGCATGTTTCATGCTGCATTGATGCATTGATTTGTGTAAAACAATCCCCAAGTATTGACTGCAGACACAGTATAGTGCATAGAAATACTGTGTTTAGTTGGCTATTGTTGCTGTGTTAACATTCCTTCTGTAGTATTTAGTTTTACAGGGAGACTTGTTAGCAAAAAGGCAGAGGAAGACACTTTAAACATATTACTGTCTTTAGCTAAAATAAGGATTTCCATACTTTGATTACGTTACGTTTGTAGGTTGTAAATTATCCATATACTGATATAAGGAGATTTTATTTAGGGTGTAAAAGGGGATAAATATGTATGCTTATTTTTGTCTGTTATTTTTATTCTTGCTTTTAAGGAGGTGGACAACCTTTCTGTATCTGATCCAAATCTATCTTCTCTGAAATTTTACCCAGAAATTAATCTCCCTTTTTTTCTGAAATCATCACAATCCTTTTGGAATTAAAAAACATGAGGAGAGCCCATGAAGTGAAAGAGAAGATCTTAAATAGTTCTGGGGGAGTAAGTTTAAGTCCTTGTTAGGTTCAAAAATTAGATTAGGGAGGATAAGAAACTTAATGAGAAATCTGAACTGTGCAGCAGTTTGACGTCACTGTGACATCGTAGATGCCAGCTGTATTTTCTTTGCAGCCATTTAGTGTCAGGCTGTCCTAAACTCTGGAAAGTTTTTTATAATATTATGTGTAATTATCCTGATAAATATTTTGCTAACTGTGTTTTTTTTGCAGACTTTGCATTAAAGCATCTAAACATATCAGGATAAACTATCCGGAATGCTTTCTTGCATGTGTTAGTCTTGTTCTTCTCAGATCCTGAAGGAAAGAGCTGTTATTGGAGCCTACTCTGCAGGAATGCCAACAGGTTTATCCGCTTCTCCCTGTGTGATCTTATGTATAAGCTCTATATCAGCTTTCTCTCTCTTATTCATGACTTTCTGCAGCTTCTTTCTGTTTTTCTGCCCAAGAGTTCAGCTAATGTTTTATGAGATTTGTTTTCCTTTCCGACTCTGATACTCTTCTGCTCTCCCCGGTTCTCCAGAGACTAGAAAAAAACAACAAAACAAAAAAAAAACAAATGCCGTATGCTGCTTCTTCAGCCGTCTTGCAACTTTAGACGTCTGCCACAGATCTGACCTTCAGAAATCCTGCCATTTCACAAATCATCTCTTTTAAGTCGGTCACTCCAGTATGAGTTTTAAACAATAGTTTTTCGTTCCAAAATGCAGTGAAAACAGGATTTAAAAATGGTGCTACCATTTGTCAGCCACCTACCAGTGGGCTAATGTTCTTTTGGCCTCGTCCCGTGATTTGAATGTTGAATGCAGAAAATTCTTGTTAAGGAAAGGTGTCCTGGGTGTGCGGGTGGCGCAGGGGTTGGCGCGCGCGGCCCATGTGCGGAGGCCTTGGTCCTCGACGCGGGTGACCCAGGTTCGGGTCCGGCTTGTGGTCCTTTCCCGCATGTCTCTCCCCCTCTCTCGTGCCCCCTTTCCTGTCAGCC
>JAUZNJ010018691.1:0-17310 GCA_034780135.1 Jordanella pulchra | reverse complement strand
CCTATAAGGGTGAGAGAGTTATATATATATAAATATATAGATATATATATATATACAGTGTGTGTGTATATGTATAATATACATATATATAATGTATATAAACATAGGCACACAGTTGTATACAAGCACTACAATATTGCAAGTAACAATATTCAAATTACCACAAGTACCTTCAATTATATAATATGCAGACTTGTGGTTCTAGTTGAGAATTGAAATATACTGTACATACAACTATGTCTGCACACATGTACACTAATACAAACATATACTATTCAGTGACTGAGTTCATTTAATAATGTAGTTCTAAATAAGACTATAGACGTACAACACACAAACTAGTCATACATATTATATAAAAATATATATTAAATATATATTAAGATATTTAACCACATCATCCCACAGCCAGAAACCTGCTTGTTATTGCAGCAAAATGCAACACATCTGGATGATTATGACCAAGTGGCATCAGGTTTTCGGGATATCCGGTGAATAAAAAGAGATAAGTGGTGTAACATCTTTCATATTACATTTCATTAGATGTTATAACTTTTAGAAAATGTTTAAGTAGATATTTAGTAAAATATTTGTAAGATATTTAAGTACAAATCTTTAGAAAATACTTTTAAAAAGTTGTACAGTTCCCAATTCCAAAGCCTACAGCCGAAGCAGCCGAATATTCAATACTTGAATTCAATACTTTGCTTAAAATAGGCCCAATACAAATAACAGTTTGCACTATAAATCATTTGGCCTTGAATATAGGGTTTTCATTTTAAATAAGTTTTATAATTAAAGTGAGCAATACCTACACTGCATTTAAATTCTTAATGTGAGTCTAAAACAAGAAATAGCTACACTCAGACATGTTGTAGTGCTCTCCAAATTACAGCACACATAGAGCACTCCATCCTGATTATTCTGCAACTTTGACTTTGCTGAAATATGCTTGGATTATTTATTATTATTTAAATGGGTAATAAATGACAAATACCTGGATTCTAACAGATTTTAGTGCCATCAAACTTACAGTTAGAGGTTGAAGAATCGATCCTGGTATTGATAATATCAATATCAAAGCTGGTATTGATATTGAACAATACTTGAGTGAAAAGAATGAATACTTTTTTGTTTTCTCTCCCACAGACTGTAATAGATTCACCGAAGTCTCCTTATTTTTGTCACAGCTCAGTGCTGCTACCCCTCCCTTCCCTTCTCTGTCGACTCAGTAGCACCAGGCCAACAAGAAAAATTTGTTATGCTATTTTTTTTATTGTCTTAATATTTAGTTTTAATTGCTTTTAAACTTTTTTTGTTAATTTGCCAAATTTCAGTTTTAATAATAAAGTAAAAAACACACAATGGTCAAGAGGCGACAACAGATCAATACACTGATTTTACAAAAGAGAAAGATATGGATTAGTGCACATGTTCATAGTAGCCCATCGATCTGGGCATTTTGACTGAGTCTATCAGAGTGTATGCATCCTCAAAATAAACTAAATACAAACTTATTATAAAATAAATCTCCTTACTATTGTATGAGGTATGGGTATTAGCAATGGCTTTGAGTGAGGATGATTCTGAGTAAACAAGGAAAATTATGTTTGTTAGCTTAGATTCATCGATAAAAAAATAACCTCCAAATTAAAAAACATCAGCCAAAAAATAACAACCTTGCTTGTACTATAAAAGTACAATCTCGTACTTTATAAGAACAAGTAGTTGGTACTTTACAGTGCAAACTGTCAGGAAACAGTCACAGACACTTTGCTATTGGTCAGGGTTTTACTAGGGTTTCTCAACCATCCCATCTATTTGTATTGCTATTTAATTGCCTTGCAACCGGGAACTTGACATGATCCGCCTGTCCTCTGTTACTGGAAATGGGAGTAAATAACCTTGTGTGACTGCTCCATCGATTACTGGTCAAAGGCCCTAAGAACATCTCATCAAGCAGTCCTCAGAGATAAATATTTTCAAAGCTAGCATGAACCCTATCAATACTGCTTCCACAAATTATCCCATGTGCACATCACAATCTGTTTTCCATGATGGACACAGTTGTAAAAACTGACAATTGCTTCTGTTATTGAGAAAGGCTAAATTTGTTAACCCACTATTTTTTTTTTTTTTTCAAGAAAACTAAGTTGTATTTTCTCTTATGTTTCCCATACATTTTGGCTGAAATTAGATCAATTAGTTTTAGGGGAGAAAATCTCATTAGATTCAAAAGTTTCTTTTCATTAAATTATACAGCTTTACATGCGGCATGACAACAAATACCTGGGCTGTATTGGTAAATTCAAAACTGAAGAGAAAAATGCTTTAAAACAAGAAGAATAAATTGACATAAATTGATATTCTAAATGCATTGGCCCTTTCAGCTTTAGGGATCCAAACTATCCTGATTTCTTTCTTTTAATCCCCCAAACTAATATGTACCTGCCATCTTTTTCTCTTCCTATTTTTTTAAGAATGAATGGCAAAATAAACAGATTACATGTGAATTTTTCTGCCAATAGCTAACTGCTTTAATTTTTTCATGTTAGCAGAAGAAAACCATTCAACTCGAAGCTTCCACTCTCTTTATTTTTAGACATTTTTAGTTCTGAAAATTCTTCTTAATAGATAAGGACATTCTTTCTCTTCTTCTGTAAATCTACATTTTTCTCAGAAGAAAAAAAGCAGGTCTTTCAACCACAATATTGAATGTTTTTTACCACCAAATATTTTGACCTTTGATCTAATTTTTAATTTTTTTGGTCCAAAAAATGATTTTTACGGTGCCCTGCTATGGTTCAGATATGATAGTGACAAACCACACCAATCTCTCCTATTTTTGCATCTCTTGGACTCATATGATGCTTTTATTACCAGCAGTCTTTTCCAAAGGCTCCATCACCGCTTATAGACACTAGAGGGCGGTATAACATAAAGAATTCTCATTGACTATCGTTTTTATTTCTTCCTTCTTTTTAACACGTGAATATAATTGCGGAGCTATTAGAAAATTAAAATATGATCATTTGACTGACTATAAAAAAATGTATGTGTTTTCCTTATTTTTATTTAAACGAATTAAAACACTATGTACTAAGTCGTTTGCGGTATTGTCTTGTAAAGATAAAATCAAGACCTGTTTCGTTTTTTGCTAGAAATATATAGTTTGATTATATATTCTTTTGAAGCAGAAAAACTTAAGCTTATTTTTTTATTTAAAAAATAATATGTTTTTTTTTTAACATGGTCATTAATTTGTATTCCTTACATCGCTGAATTTGATTTCCAAATATGTAACCTTTACTTTGTTTGTCATGTTCACAAGTTAACATCACAATTAACATCAATTGAAATTCAATAATCATCTTTAATAACTTAAAGTAGTTCGTAGCGTTTAGAGATTTAATATAGTCACTGTTCGCGGACAGATAGGCTACTACATAAATATACTATTCGAACATATTTTAATTGATTAGTCTATTGACCTTTTTTAGTTAATGTCTTAGCAATATAAACAACTCTGATTTAAAGAAACAGGTGCTTAAGGAGTATATTGTTAATTTACTGAGCTCATCTTAGTTATTTATACCGTAGGCTGTTTAAAATCTCCAAAGTAATTCAATTTAAAAAAAAAAAAACTAAATTAACGTGAGATCCAACTGGCCATTATAAATATCGGTCGGATTTCTAACAGTCTCTCTGCTAGAATTTGATTTTAACTGAGGGAATCATAAACGATCTTTTTCCTTTCTTAATATGGCTCATTCATTAAAGCGTGGGGGTAGCCTAGTTTTTCTCATTCGATGACTGGAAGTTGCCGCCTCTGTTTGAGCAGATTAATTCTCCACAGAGGGGCAGTAGGCCTACTCATTACATCAAATTTCTTCCGTCGGTATTTCTTTTATACACACATAAATAAAGAACGGAAGACTTAAAGTTATTGATTAAGTTTTTGTTTGAAAAGATACCTTAAGGTACTTAAACAGCAACAACAACAACAACAAAAACAATAATAATAATAATAATAATTTTTCTCGCTTGTATATTTGATTTTTGCTTCCAGGAAATGGTTTGACAACGCGGTGATAAATATCCCTGTTGATCGCTTGATTGATTACCTCACCCAAAGGTCACGCGGGCCCGGGTAATTTCCTTGTGCCCGAGGCTCCCTTTTCACTTTTCGTCTTCCTCCGCAGCTTTCACCTCACCCATCATGTTATTTTTTTAACCCCTTCTAGGATCTACAGTAAATTAGTTATAGTATCATTTAAATCGGCCAATTAAACATGGTTTGATTAGATTCAAATTCATTTCTAATATTTATACCCGCACGAACTCAAGCGCGCCGCTTCTCTTCACAGCTTAAAAATGAAATATTTATCTTGAGGAAATAAGGAAAAACAGAAATGAAAGAGAAACGAGGACTAAGTTGCTGGGTTGAATGAAAACTGTTTTTATTAAGACTCTGTACGCTCTGCCTTCAGTCTCCTCATTTTCTGCAGTGTGTGCTGGGAGTTTGTGTTTGTGCACGTGCCCTTTGCGCCACCTTTTCGGGCTTTGAATAGAAATGTATAAATGGCACAATTAGAAGGTACTGCAGTGTGAAGTGATCCAACATTCACGAGCTAAAAATAAGAAAAGGTTATTTTTGGTGAAATTTTGTTTTTTATGGATGATTTTTTTAAAGACTATAGATACATTTTAAGTGAACCTTTATGTGTATTTGGCAGTATTTAGAGGTTTAAGTCATACATAAAATCAAACCTGAAGATGCAGGCAATTCAAAGGGAAACTGCTTTAAAAAAAATTAAAACCAGGTTAATTCAAAAGTGCCAAAAATAGCTCTGAAGGGGTGGGAGTTGTGGGTGTAGTGAGCCGGAATTAATTCAGCCCGATTTGGCCAGGTTAAGATGCATGAGGTGTAATCATAAAGGCACATTGTGAAGAGCTGACACATGTATATATTTATTTTTTATTTATTTCCATCCTTCATAACTCTAAATGTTCCAGATGAATCCATACACATTTTGAAGCTTTAGGTTTTAATACCATCCCAGTATTTGTGGGTACCCTACCACCTGGCCACTCCTTTAGAAACTTTCTGAAGGCACCCCTGCTTCAGTCAGTTTCGGGCGGTAGAACCACTTTGCATCCGCAGTCTCAGCAGAATCTCCAGCTGATCCTATTAATTGACAATTACCTAAATTACCTCCAGTCGATGCGTCTGGCTTGCCAAGCCACACCTTTAAGAGACAATGATTTAGCTATGATTTAAATAGGCTGAAGCAAATCAATAAAGGGCCATATAGGTAACAAAAATAGCACATCATAGCTAGACACTACAATTAATATGCATCGATATTTGTTTAATGAGACATCTATTACAGAGTCCATGCTGTCATTTTTCTTTATGCTTTCAATAGCTGGAGACATTTTCTTCTTTAAAATATACTTCAACTTATTATACAAGACAAAACCTCTGATTTTAATATTCCAGATGGTTTTTAAAGGAATGAAGATATGAAATGCTGAGTTGGTAATTTCATAAAATAAAAAAGAATAAAACTACACGAGAAAATAAAAAAGATAGTTCATCTCTCTTTGTGGACATGCAAACGATCAACCTTTTTAGTTTAGTGGCAAGAGACTGGATAACAACAGAGAAGTTTCAACCGGTCAATAATACCATAAGCACTTAAGATAGCAATAACTTTCTTCACAACCCGGGTATAGAGAGGGATGAAGGAAAAGAAGAAAAAGGAACGTTGAGAACTCAAGAGTCGCGGTGGGAAGTTTTCATTCACTTTCAGTGCTTCGATGAGCGGATCGCAATTAAAACACACGAAACCTTTTAATGGGTTTGACTCTTCATCGGTCATTTTAAGGGAACCATGATTAATGTGAATTCATTGGAGGAGAAAAGGTGAGCTAGGTTAAATTTCAGAGACTGCTCCGCAAAAATCCATATCCATCTTTTAATATACAAATCTTCATTTTGGCTATAAAACACAAAAAACATTTTGGTGCTCCAGCGTTAAAGGGTTATCTTCGATATCCAACCTTTTATCTTTACCGTTGATATGAACAAATTGAACGTCTTTGCAGTCAAGTAAAGATGTTAACCAGAACAAGCTTTTTATTATTTGAATGCGTCCCTCTATCTATCAAGATTTAAAACAAACTAAAAGAGACGTCCGTGAATCTCTCATCCCACATCTTCATCTCATCAGTCCAACATCAAAGCAGTAAATCGTCCCAAACTTTTTTTTTTCTGGCACTTACTGCCCGGCAGATTCCGCACTGTGCGCATGTGCGAAGGTGTTCAGACTGACAATGCTGGAGAGATAGTGCGTTTGGACCGAGAAACCCAGAGAAAGGAGAGACAGAGAAAATCAAAAAAGAAGGAGGACAAAATAGAAAAAAAAAAGATTCAAGAAAACATCCGAACAAAACCCACGCCGCAGAGACTGGCACCATGAGGTCCAAAGGCAGGGCACGGAAACTGGCCACGAGTAGGTGCAACATCCCTTTCTCTTTTTTCCTGTCAAACATGCCATTCTATATACTTAAAATCTGTCGCTGTTATCAATTCCTACTTTCTGTAACGTTTTGATCTCCAAAGAAAACTCGCGTAATTCCGACTTTCTCCTGGTAGGAAAGAACACATCACGATCTTGTCGCGGAGTGAGGGAAAAAAAAGAGAGGCAGCAAAAGAAGAGCAAAAAGTTAAAAAGTTCAAGGAGCGATGAAACAACTTTCTGCCAGGAGTCCGCTCCGCTATTTGAGTTGCAGCTTGCATGTAGTGGGCGCTGTAGTGTAGAGTTAAAAAGTTCCGTCTCCTGAGCGCTTATTGCATCTGCTAGAGTTAGTGCTGCTGCTGCTGTTGGCTGCTGCGCACATTTTCTTTAGCCGGGGGAAAGTTTGGGAAAGAGGAGGTTAATCGAGAGAAATAAGGAGAGGAAAATATTTAGAGGGCGAAAGCAAAAAGAAAAGAAGAAAAAAAAGTTGAGTTCGAGTTGAAACAAAGACCATTCAGTGTGGAGACAAAAATTCGCAATTTAGAAATTTGAGTGTCCGTGTAAAGCTGAATTCGGAGACTTTTTTTTTTTGCATAAAATTAAATCCCAGCAAATAAAAAGCTTATCATATTCCATATTCATTTAATTAGTAAAGTTGTTATAAAATTGCTTTTTTCAGATTAGAATTGATTTGAGTTCTTGCTACTAATTAGCTATATTGGGGAAAGACCGGTGCGGTTCCGCATGCATTGATTTGCCACACTAAATTATGGGCATGTGCTTTATTCCACTCTGACGTTCTCTTAATCAAATGTATCTCTATTCATGTGTGTGGAACTGTTGCTTTTGTAGTTGGGTTTTTAACTGCTGCCCTCCGAGCGTCTACCAAGACTTTTTTTTTCTTTCTTTGCAGGTTGACCTGCTTCTGTCTTTATTTAGTCCAGAAAACAGATTCGATGTCTGATTTTCTTTCGTCCATACTTTCTGTTGCCGATCAGGTACATTTGCTTTGCTAAGATGCCGTTTTGGCTTCTCCTTTTAATTACCTTTCCATGTTACAAACGACATCTTCAACGTATTTTACACAAAATGTTGCTGGTTTCAAGACCACTTATGACATTCTCCCTTTGAAGGTTTTTTTTTTTTTAAAATCATTACTCCCCCTTGACAATACAGACATTGAGATGACCCATGCTTGCACTTTTTTGTCTTAAATTGAAACATTTCACTTCAGGACTCTACAACTCTATAGTTGAAAGTATATTTTTAATGCCACATTTATCTGCAATTATCCAGAAAGTATAGATCAGAAAGCAGCAGCCAAAAGACAATTTATGAGAATCCATGTGGTTAGAAACTGATCATTTGCAATGCATAATGCTTACTATAACAATATTCATTTGTCAATAAAACTGCTTTACTGGCTTTTTTGCTAAATATTGACGAAGCAATGTGCACATTAAATACAAACTTATCAGGAACATTAAAGAAACATTTTTTTTGCAGATCTCTTGAATGTGAATATCCATTGATTTTTTTATATTAATTCGTGTACAGTCTAATAGGTGCAGAGCTATTCATATTTATAATGTATAATTTTTCTAAAGAAAGAGAGGGAGTTCTACATGGATGTTTTGGGCCCGGAAGAAGAGGAAGAGGACGAAACGGGCCCACCCTGGCCCACAGCCAGGTCTGCACAGTGTCAGTGGTGAATATTTAAATTCCCAAACCCCTCATAAGGAGTACTGCTGGTAAATGCGTTCAGTGTGTGCCTTCTCTTCCATACAAAAACAGTCGTGTGATTAAAAAAAGGAGGGGGTGCAGTGTAATAGAGAAGGTGATGGAGAGGTGGTAAACGTAAGCGTGATAGATGGAGGCTGACTGATTAGTCCGCGCGTCCAGATGTAATGCGGTGCGCCACAGAAAAACTTCCAGCAGTAATGCCAAGGCGAACAGGGCCGCACCCCGCGGTGAAGAGGGGGGGGGTCTAAAGTGACTCCGGGTGGGCCTAATTAAAAGTCAGGGTATTTGTTTCTCAGGAATATCCCCTCTTTATTATTAGCAAGTGTAAAAAAACGCATAAAAATGTTTTGCTGTTAAAATTCATAAACTACGCCCCATGAAGCAATTCAGAAAACTTGAATAGACGCAGCAGTTGTTTCTCATTTGTCTCTATCATCTCTCAGTCACATTCCTGTCTCCAGAATCGTGTATTATCCATTCTTTATCTTAACGGGCTGACATCTCTGATTGTATTGTGTCTACACAAGAGTGTGTGAGCGTGTGTCGCGTCCGTCAGCGCCTCGTCCCCTCTTTGCATTGTTCAATGGGCCATGCATCTCGCGTTTGTCTGGCGGAGCTCATTAAAACGCTTAATAGATCGGCCCATTTGAGAGGTGAGGTGAGCGGCCCGGCGCGAGGAAAGTGAAATAGAGAGCCCATTAAAGGACGCTTGTTGTCCCAGAGCAGCGCACTCTGCCCCGTGCTCCCTTTGGTGCCAAAGCTGCGTAAATATAAATGTCCTACCCGCCCTTGCGGATTATTCAAGGCAGATATTGCACCCCCCTTCTCTTTCAGGACTTTGTGATTTGAACTTGATTTTTTTAAAAACAGTTTTGAGGATATTTTTTCTGATTTAGTTTTCGTTCAACTGGCAGTTTTTCTTTCAAATGGCAGTGTCTGCACCCTTTTGTGAGTTCTTATTTTATTTTACATGAAATATCAAGACAGTTTCTTTTGTTGGACAGATTGAAATTAAGTTTTGTTGTCCATGGTTGTAGCACCTCAGTAAATAGGCCTCCACCTTTTCAAATGCCAACATATAAACTAGACATCACATGAGATGGACTTGCTCTGTTTCGTGTATGAAGTATGTAGGTATTGACGGATGGGATCTATTCTGATTTTGATCGATTTTTTAAGAACTTATAGAGGAGAACAGAGAACAGAGCTTTAATGAAATACAAAACAATTCCCTCATTTATGTGGTAACCCTTGTAAATTGACTTTACATATAAACAATGTGTGAATTGTCTTGATTAATTATTTTAGAATCTAAAAAATGTAAAATGTGTATTAATGCATTTCATTAAGAGAAGAAGGTTTTCAATCTTCCACCGTTTGACCTGTTGATCACTGATCAGAGCAAATCAAGAGAAAATTGGTTCGAGTTCCTGCCTGATTGATTTGTGAATCCTCCTTCATATCAAAAATCACTTTTGTTTTATTCACTGACTCTGCATGACTCCATGGAAAACCTCCCATAGTGGTGTATTTCATTTTCACACCAAATTTTAAAAAATCCCAAATGTGAAGCAGAAAATATATAAAATAGTCTCCTTCTTGGAATTAATGATTGGTAATGCTTTATTACCAATCCAAACTTCAATATCTAAGATAACTTCCTTATGTATAACATTTATACTACTACATTATCTTGTTGTGTTTTCATTAAAAGATTCACATTCAATACTTTTTTTATTAAGTAGTGCTTGCTACAGTGTTTGCAAGTGGAACAGAAATCATAAACTACTCTTATGCTGACCATTTAACCATTTGGAGTCTATATATTTTAACAGGAAAAAATACCAACATTTATGCTGAGAATCACTAAAATATCATATATATTATAGATGTTTTCCATTCCATCCGTGTTTAAAAGTTTTCACCCAAACATAGAAATTATATGTGGATGTTTAACAGGATAGCAATGTAAAACAAACTAGAAAAATAACCCTCACATTTTTTTTACCTGCTGCATGAACGCCGAAAGCATGAAACACATGTTAAAGCAGCATTGGTTTGTATATATTTAATCAGTTCTTTATGAGCTTATGCACAGTGTTGCAGTGGGGGCTGTGGTGGTCAGTTGTTGTGTGACCCAGGACTTTTTAATCTCTCAACAATGTATAAAAACGGCTCTTTCAGAAGGTCTCTGATGTTAATGAGTCGTCCAGGAATCAGGCTTCAGGCTATAAACAGAAAGCTGATGAGGTTAGTGGTTTGTTTGGGCCCTGTTGTCACCAACTTGAAGGATGGCCTCTGTCCCGAGCCATTGGGGAACGTCATGGATCCCTCCCTGGGGATTCTTTCCTGTCTTTACTCCCGCTTTTTAAAAATGCAGTCCCGTCTCTCTAATATCATACACCATTATATACTCTGGGTATTTTGTCACTCATAAAGTGCAGTGTTTGGATATTGATGATGATGTGTATTTGTCTTGGGAGGGTGGTGCTGATGCTCTGCCCCAGACAGGCCGGTGTGGGAACACTAAGGGCTGGATGCAAGGAGGGTGGTGGGGTGTAGCTGTGCTGCTACATGTCAAGCCTGGGAACCAGTGTGTGTTTACAACAGGGAAACTGTACCAATACAGAACAATGAGCAAGCCTTACCCCTTCTAAATAATAAAAAAGCAATTCTGCTTTCTTCTTTCCCCCTAAAGGTCACAGAGTTACAGATAGGGAGTCAACACAAAAGCCTCCAGTCTGTCGGCAGTCTGGTCTGGCCCAGTGCAGTGCCAAGGCTGAGGTCATTATCAACAGAACAGTCCCAGGCTAGGCATATTTTTATAGATTGTGCGTGTGTGTGTGTGTGTGATGAAAAACTCTGCTCTTATTTGGTTGTTTGGAGCGTATAAATATAAGTTTTAATACACATCTAAACAAAAGCCCACTTCAGAGCGTACAATCACGCTGTTATACCTAGAGCACGTCCGTATTTTCCCATCACACATTGGTGCACGATTAATGGCATATTGCTGAGGTTACAAAAGTTTCCATCAAGCAAATTTGTGAGTCATTACGATCTCTGAAGAGATATAATGTTTGAAGATTGCTGATGTGGCAGTTTTCCCAGAGCTGCTAGAGTGAGATTGTTAAGTTAGCAGGCAGCTTTGAGGAGTTTGTACCTCTGTTAGCTAATTAAAGGATCTCAATCATTTAATGTGCACCAATCAATTACCTGGAGCAGGTGGTAGAAATGTGGCCCGGCACTCGTGGCCTCATGTCTCACATCAGCAAACTACCTTTACTAGACTGTTTCAGATTTTTATGGGGAGGGAAGCAAACAATGATTTGATATAATTTTCATTGGTTGCTGCACTTATATTTATTGCAGCCACTATGATATTAGTTTTGCATGATAGGAAAAAAGCATGCATTATGGTCATTTTGATAGTATCGATTTCTCATTTATTTTCTTTTTTTGTCAATTAAATTAAAATCTGATGACTAAGCACATTTTATTTCAGATACAAAGATCAAATGGTAATAGCTGAAGCTGTTTTTAAATCATGATGTTATTTTAATGGAGAACAAAGCTCTCCAAAAGCCAAAACACTTGCAATAGGAAGTTACTTACAAAGCGATACAAAGCCATTTCTGAGGCTTTGGGTCTCTTGTGTACCATGGTAAGAAGCAGTAACCAACATGGAACCAAGGTGGACCTTTCTGGGACTGGCTGGCCTACAATTATTCAAAAGTATGTAAATGATTCAAAGAATCCAGAACACAATTTAACGGTGTACAGGCCTTGTTTGTTTAAAGTCAATGCTTATGATTCAACAATTAGAAGTGGGTAAAAATGACATCAATTAGGAGGTCACATGCCCACACCGCATACCAGAAAGAACAAACAAGACCAATTTCATATTATCCACCAAAAATCTCTATGATCCTAGAAACTTGTAGGAATATGTTCTGTAGACTTACCAGAAAAAAATTACTTTGTGGGGGGTTGGGCCTTCTTAGAAAGAGAACATCATAGCAAGAGTCAAACATGGAGGTTGTAGGTAAATGTGTGTGGCAAGAGCATTGCTTTAATTTATGGAACAATGCTCTTCCGACCAGAAAGGAAAACAAATAAGTACAATGAGATGAAGCATACCAGCATATACACATCTAAATGGCTAAAGGAAAAAGAAAGCCTTATCAAAGTTTGAAATTGCTTTTGCATTACCCTAATTAGATCGTTTGTAGTGAAAAGTTCACCAATGTGTGTGAATTCAAAGAATTCTGTAAAGAATAGTTGCCCAAATCTCCTCCGAAGCAACATAGATGACTCATTGTGAGTTGTCACAAATGTTTATGGTTCTTTCTGTCAGGTAAAGCACAACCAGCTAGGTTTGTGTGCATAGCTTGTTTCACTTAATGAACCTGTCATCTAAAGCTTTTATATTTACTCAAGCTATTCTTGATATGAACATTTGTCTCATAATCTGATAGATTACAGTTTGACAAAGCAGGAACCAGAAAAAGAAAGATACCATGTGGAAGTTTGCAAATACCTTTTTGCAACATTAAACATTTTCTTACAAAGTTTGGTGTTTTTCCTGTCTCTAACTTTGTCTATTTTTTAGCTAATCATGACAACTGATTTGTGTTTACTGTATTCCAACTTAGCATGCTTTATTGATCCTCCTGCTTGTTTTGGATTTGATCAGCTGTTTTTAAGAGTTGGAGGAACGGCTTTATGTTGGCAGATGCGATTAAATGGAATTTCTTGCTTGTGAACACGGCATTTTGATGGTAGTCCTGGAGGGCTGATAGGGAAAACAGTGCTTACACACCAGAGGGAGCACATAGCTATAAACAGGAATTACCCAACAATCGGTTTGTGAATGTGGTGATAACAGCGTGTTCCAGCACCGCTTGGGGATCTCCCTGGGTGGAGCTGGCTGGACCAATGAAAGGAGGTAGTGAGACAGTCATCATTTTAAATTATTAGCAGAGACCAAATAAGTTCACATGGCATGGCTAAACAAGGAGTAAGTATGTGTTTGTAGGCCTTGTTTAATTCATTTCTGTTCACTTTTTATCTTTGCTGTAACTTGCTCCCTTCGTTATCCTCCACCTTGAGGCTCACCTTACAACCTTACAACCTCTGTCTGACAGGAGTGTAGAGGAGAGGAGATGTGATCAAAGTTGAAGTCTTTCTCATGAAGGTTGGACTGCAGAACTTTCATCTAATTGGAGAAGTTTGTGTAATGCGGTGGAGGAGATGATGAACACTCTGTAAAAGTTAAGTAGCAAGCAGAGATAAACATTTGGAAAACAAGTGATGTCAAAAGCACATTTTCACAGTTCCAGTCCTCTACAGAAGGATTCAGAAAGATTGAACTTGTTCATATTTTGTCAGATTGCAAAATAAACATATGTTGTTGGGATTTTATGTTATATATTGCTTTAATTCAATTCATACAGCTCCAATTCACAAAACATGCCCTTTAAAGAGATGATTCAATCAGATCATATCGTCAGATTGGTTAAAAGTTTCTAGGAAAACTTAATCTTATTGACTTACAGGTCACACTCCTGGATGAGTTTAACACAACAATATTCACTTGCATTTTGTCAGTGAATCTTTAGCACTCCCTCACATCAGGATACATGCTGCAACGTTGGAGAGGAAAAACTCCCTTTAATAGGAAGAAGCCTTCAACAGAACCAGGCTCAGTGCAAGCGGCCATCTGCCGAGGCCGATGGGTTTAAGGAAATGGAAGCAGACATACAAAAAGAAACAGATATAAGAAAAATAACTGTTAACTAGCTCCACAATTGGCCCTGTCCAGGAAAGAAACTGTTAAGCAGATGAGCTCTGAATCAGTATTCATGTCAAAGGATAAAAGAGAGCACATACAGTGACTCACAGTAAAAGCAGAGTCTATGCAATAGCTATGTCTAATGGAAAGACAGAACTACACTGAAAAACAGGCCGAACTCAAACATATATAAACAAGGTGTTGTGACAGCAGGACAGTTGATTTTTCATTCCAGGATGGAGTCACAGTCAAACAGGAACAGACCAGATGAAGCTACTATGATGGGAAAAAGCAGAGAGAACATTATGTTATCGGTGGAATTAACAAATACTGTGGAATGGGAGAATAGAAATAGAGTGATGGGATGATGAAAAGTGGTCCTTATGTCTTCCAGCAGCCTAAACTTATAGCACCATAAATATATTAAAAAAAGCATTGGATAACCTAGCCATTTTGGATAAGGTATAAGAGAGCAGAGCCAAGGAAAAAAAACATCTCTCTGGACTAAATTCTCCTCTTTCGGATGGGGCCGTTTACTTTATTAACTCTTTCTTCTCTACTCACCCAACGACTAAGCAAACATCACTCTGCTTTTAACTATAAGCTTTATTATAAAGTTTTAGTTCTAGCCCTTAATAGTTGACAGGGTGTCTGTCTCATGGACTAAAATTTGGTAGTTGGTTCCCATTCCACTTTTCTTCAAAATTCTATGAAATTTTCTCACATCTCTCCTCCATGTTGGCCAGATTTATGGAATGTATGCAATCAGTTGGCCCTGTTGATGTGTTCTCCCACTAGATTCATGGATCTCTTCTGCTCTCCTCTCATCACTGTTCTCCTTAACTGATTAACGTACTACAATAAAGCCAGTCTTGGTTGCTTGATAGGGACCTGTTTGTTTACTGTTCTCCAAAAAGAAAATTCAAAAATCACAGAACAGCTGTTACTGTGACATTAATTCCTTATAAAAACAGTTGTATTGCTGCATGTTATAGTTTGTATTTAGTAAATATAAAAAGTTGAAAACGTTTTTAACCTTATTACTTGATCTTATACCTTTAAAAGCAGAAATATAGCCTATTTTTTAAGTAAAACTAAGTATAAAAATTAATCAGATTACACATGGTATGCTGGTTATATCAAAGTACATTGGGTCAAAGTTGACCAGTCATCAAAGACAGTTCCACGTTTTTACAATCAGTAAAAGCTTTGTGCTTCCAATCAATTGTGACCATTAGTTTATTGCTGTGTGCAAGGAAAATGATCACAAAACTGCATTTTAAAGTTTTACACTATTCTGATAACAGTGCTTCTGTATACATGAAAGGACAGCTAACAGATAATGCAATAATTTAGGCCTCTTAATGTGGTAGAGAATGTTGTCTCAAACTTCCATTTAGTTATTTTCTTCTGCTCATGCTGTTTCTTTCAAATACTGTAAGCAATACATTTATGGCAGATGCTGAAAACAAATAATCATCCATTGTTTTAATATCTCTTGGTGCACACAGATTGCACCTGTTTCTCTTATCACCTCTTTTAGTGTAGGAAGTGATGTTGACTTCTGTAACTCGTACTGCAGAAGCTGCTGTTTGGAGATGATGTGAGCGTTGGTGAATATGGGGTATCAGCATTGCATTCCTCAACTCAACTGATTCTTTAAAAATGTCCCCTGTGTTCATCTTGGATTCACCTCCATCCACACAAGGGACGCTGATACATTTAGGGCATTGTAGCAGTTTTCTTGCAAAATTGATTAAATTTTAAAGGTTAAATCAAAGGGAACAAAGAGCTTATGTCATGTTTTGCGTTATCCATCAAGGGATCACATCTAATGACCTGATCTAAAAACTGTTTGTGTTTTCAAATAAATACACCTGACTTTGCGTTACTCATAAACTTTGTACAAAACAAAAGAAGAGATACATTTTACTGTGCAGTTCAAAGTCATTGATTATAGAGAAAGAGTACGTGAAATGTGACGTTGGGTCCTATTACAACTGGTATCCCTGTGAAGATTCATATGCTTCCCTTAGATCTTTTCAGGAACTGAGCTATACTAGAGCTGTACTAGATTTTACTTAAGGGTGTAAAAGTAAATCACTAAATACACTGCTGAAAAATATAAAGGGATATAAATATAAAGGGAACATGTAACGTAAACATCAATTTCACCTGCTATTGTCCAGATGGAATAGAAAATAGGTGGACATTATTGGGAATTAGCAAGACACACACTTAATAAAGGAGTGGTTCTGCAGGCGGAGACCACAGATCACTTCTTAGTACGTATGCTTTGCTATGCTTGGAAAGTTCAGTTTAGGCAAATGGATGTGAAGTTTTGTAGAAGATGTTTCACCTCTCATTCAAGAGGCTCATTCAGTTCTGACTGATGCTGGAGAAAACAGAGTTAAATATACTGTAGGTGTGAAAAAAGACTTAGGGGAGGGGAAGAAAAGAACCAAAAGGTGGCTCTGGTCCCTCCAATATAATAGCCAATAGAGGTCACCTTGGGGCGTTGATGGTCGTAGGGGGGTTTTGATGGGTTGTTAACTCCGTTGTTCACCCGGGAAGATGTGAAAGAGGACAGCCTTGCCTTCCTGGAATGCACAGTTTACATCATGGAAGACAGACAACTCAACATAGAAGTCTACAGGAAACCCACACACCAACCAGTAGACAGGCCAGTACATCAGGAGACCTGGAGGAGGCCATAGGAGGGCAACAACCCAGCAGCAAGACCTCTACCTCTGCCTTTCTGCAAGGAGGAACAGGAGGAGCACTGCCAGAGCCCAGCAAAATTACCCCCAGAAGGTCACAAATGTCACAAAGTCTGCACAAAGGGTTAGAAATCAACTCCATGAGGATGATATGGGGGCCTGATGTCCAGAGATGGGGGTTGTGCTCACAATATAACACCGCGCAGGACAATAGGCATTTGCCAGAGAACACCAGGATTGGCAAATTCAGAATGGTCCACACATTCCCCAGACCTGAATGAGAACATCGGGGAAATCATGTCTCAATCCATCCATCAACTTCACGTTGCACTCTCCAGGAGTTGGAGGATGCTTTAGTGCAGGTCTGGGAGGAGATCCCTCAGGAGACCATCCACCACCTGATCAGGAGTGTGCCGAGGAAATATAGGGAGGTCATACAGGCATGTGGATGCCACACACAACACTGAGCCTCATTTTGACAAGTTTTGAGAACATTACATCAAAGTTGAAGCAACCTGAGGTGCGTTTT
>JAUZNJ010018680.1:0-17310 GCA_034780135.1 Jordanella pulchra | reverse complement strand
AATAAATATAATGTACAAGTTACATCTTTTGAATGCAATTACTGAAATAAATCTACTTTTTCATGGTATTCTAATTTAATGACCAGCACCTGTAGTAGCTTATCAGTGTAGCCAAGCAACTACTACTATAGCATTTTATTTCACTACAAACTCAGCAATTGCTTGGTTTGACTCATCCTTAACAGGGATTTTGTGGTTACTTCATTTATTTTATTAATTAATTTAATTTGATTCATTCTGTTCAATGAAAACAACTAAACACAAAGTAAGCATTGTAATCTCCTGAATGAAAGACAACAGAAAGAAGAATGATCTTATGTTATCTGCCTCCTTAACCTAAAGCAATAGGTTTACAAAAAGCATCAACAGCTAAACAATAACTCAGGACAACAAGTCTCTGCTTCAGCACAGCTGATTTCCATTAATAGCTGATTAACAGGCTTTTGCTGGACTGCAGTCATCAGCATCAGCTGTGCTGAAGCAGGGAAACCTCTAAAAGCTGCAGGACAGCAGCCTTCAACTTTGAGATTAAAAAGATAATGACAAGAAATACATGTCCTCCAAAGCTGATCACGGTCATGCTTTTAGGCTTTATTTTCCTGCTTAACCTTGAAACAAAACAAAACATATTTAACATTATTATTCGCTTTGCATTACAATCAGACATAACTGACATATCCACTCAGCAATACTTTATTGTCCTTTTAAATGTAATTATTGATTGTGATTTGTTGGTTTCTTTGTTCAGATTGTTCCATAAACTCATTCATTTCATAGAAACACAACAATTCATTCTATGTGGCTTTGAAATCATAATCAATTTATCTTCTTTCAAGTCTTTTTTTAATGTTTATGGGTGGTGTGTTATTATGGGCTTCAAACAGTGTTTGTAAAATACTCATATTGATCAATAAAATGCTACTATTATTAGTTGATGACTCAGATCTACTCTGCAGTTTCTAAAAGTAAAATCTTCAGTTGTAGATTTCAGAGAAAGCAAACATCTAACCTTCTGTTAGAGTTTGGTTTGCATGCTGATGAGCTAAAGCTAATGTTTTCCGATTAGACTGAAACAAACTAGCACTGAATTTAGTGAAGTTCATTAATAAATTGGTATTTTATGAGCCAGATGGGATTCCTTTTAGAGCCAGATTAGACTTGACAATGACAACAACATGACCTCTTTCACTGGAAATTGTAAAAAAAAACATTAATTAGCTTCAGCAAAACTTCCGAAACATTATTTGTGGGCCCCCTTTTGCTTGTCTGTATGTGACTTTATTTATCGTTATTTTGGAGGTATTAACCACGACTAAAACCGTTTTTGTTTCAGTGTTTTTCTGCTAATTAAACAATATGTCAAACATCCAGGAAGTCTCTTGTGTGATCCAGATGAGGAAAAAAAAGTCTGAGAAAGCATGTCTTATGTTGTGGGTTTATTTAGCCAAATAACAATCCTTTGAAGATTAGACTAAATTAAAAGAAATAGAACAAGTTCAAATGTAACTTGGTGAAGAAAATTCATAATGTAGATGAAAAAAGAAGGAAGAAATGAATAATTAGTAAGTTAAGCTCATTCGTTCTCAATGAGAGTCTCCGACAAAGATCGTTAAGAGCATTTGAACGCCGTCGGACTCCATCTGAGAGCCTCAAGATGAATGTTTTACTTTGTGAACCTCACAGCAGCAGGGGCTCGCTTAGCAAGTCCATAATGGCAGAGTGCAGAACGACTGAGAAAGAAAGAAAGCCCATGTTTAATTACAGCCTGTTTTTTTGAATCGGTTCCCAGGACCAAAGCTGCAGAGGTGAGTGGAAAAATTTCACCCAGAGATCCATTCATTAATGCAGCCAATAGTGATTGAAAGAGTCAGACAGGAAGACATTTAGTGGTTAATTGAGGCTGGGATCACAGCCACTGGTGTTTTTGTAATCATACAACAGAAACAGCCATAAGAGCAACTGACTGGACTAAAATGAGCCCAGCCGATCTGAACCGGGCCAAAAAGTAGGAGTTAAAGTTCCTAAATTAAACTTTCCAGCTGTATTTTTGTCTGATTGCAACTTGAAAAGCGATGAAATTCAGATAAACTGTTGTCAATGCAGATGAGATGAGCCTATTTTGCTGTCTAATGGGTGCCTACTGTGTTTGCTTTGTATTGGTATGAATGAGTTGTGATTAGTGAAGTACATTCAGGCTGTCATAATGAAAAATATTTCCGTAACTGAGCAGAGCCAGCAGAACAAAAGTACAAAATGAGGAACAAGCTGCTGTTTGGTGTGGTCACTCAAAAGGAGGCTAATGACTAATTCTTGAAAAAAAACGTATTCTATCTGAAATACTAAATGATTTAGAAAAAAAAAGGTCAAGGCAATTTTCTTTATTAAACACTGTTTCAGTTCATTTTTCAGTGTTGTCAAAGTTATAATTTCTTTTCTAATTATGACAATCCTGTGCTCATTTAAAAAGGAATAGCTCTTCTCTTGTTTCTCAGAGAGGTTTCGCCTCTCGTCCTAAAGATGTCCAGTTTCCTTCTACTTAAGCACTTGGAAAAGTACAAGATAGTTAACAACTGATCCTATATTTAGGATTAAACTTTCCCAAAATGGTTCTACTTTTGGACACACTTGGTAAAACATGTATCCCTCCTAAACTTTGGAGTAGTCTTCAGCAACAGCACTGATGACTTATCAGCTTTCCTTCCCCAAGAGGTTCGTCTCTATTTGACTGCTGGACATTAAGCCTGATTGTAGCACTTACACACACTGACCACTCAGACTTTATTATCATAAGTCTGACGGTCTGGAAACTCAGAGCAGCCAGATTGACACCAGATACAAGGTCATCTAAATCCTCTTTCTTCGTTTTTCTAAAAGCCGACTTTGAATGACTGGATTTTTAAATTCACTGATTTTTTGGTTAATAAACTAGCATTTGAACGGGTGTACCTAATAAAGTGTCGGAATTCAGAATGCAATGATTGGTGTGCCTTAGATAAGGATAGTAGGGGGAGCCCAGATCAAAGTGGAGGCTTTGATTTTCACACTTCACCAGTGCATTGAAACACATTTTCTATGGTTTGTTGCTATTTTTGATAAGTTTTCTATGATTTAATTAGAGGTTTCCTAAGAAGTTTGTGTGGCTGTGAAAGAAGCGTTTTGTTGAATGTAACGTCCACTTCCACTGCAGTAGGGACCCACTGTGATCTCTACAACATGAAACTGCAAACATATAACATTGTTTGAAAATGTAGATAACAAAAGGTTCTGTCATTCATGATTAAAGATTGTTTTTTTTTTTGTTTGTTTTTTCAAAACTTGTAGTTTTTTTATGCAGTATTTGTCTGAAGCTTAAGTGTTTGGCGTGATCAGCCTTTTTTCTGGCAGCCAGTGGACAGGAAATATGAGAGGAGAGTGAGGGGGGCTTAGGCTAAGTCAAAAGCACTGTATGGGACATCCAGCCTCTGTTGATGAGACTCTAACCATTGGACCTTCCCCTGATAAAGGTGCGAATCACCAGAGCAACAGTCAACCAGCATTTTCCAGTTCTCTGGTTTTTCAATACAGTTTTTATTTTTAATATAAATTTACATTATTATTTATTATTTCAACAAAACTGGCTTTAAGATAATCGCCACCCTAGCCGCCATTTTGTTGTACACTTAATAAACAATTTAGACCTTTACTATAGTAAAATTGACCAAAATCTTTATTCTTTGTTTCTTCTAAATCTATCTGTCTGTCTCTCTCCCTCTCTCTCCCTCTCGCTCTATTTGTGTTTATTTACATCTTCTTTCCTCAGTCTTGTTTGAATTGGCTGCCAGCTTATTAAGGAGTTGAAAGACTTCAGTACCTGCTTCAGGGCGAACAAGTACAGACTCTTTTTTTCTGTCTTATACCATTTAAAGCTTAATCTTATGTTTTCTCTCTGAAACAGGTGGGAGAAGATGTTCCGGATGCCAGGAAGTGTGCTTGTGCCAGCCACGTTGCCACTATTGCAGACTTCTTTCAGGTCAGAACCTCCATCTAACATTAGCAGCTTTATCCCCAAAACCGTCTGGTTCAGAGTTGACATACTAGACTACTCACCAACCAGTAGGACTACAACCGACAACCACAACAAGAATGGAGCGGTTGAGAAGAAGACATGCTCATATGTTTGAAGGTCCCTGTCAAAATCCAAGACCTAAAAATGACTAATTAAAAACCTGTTATAAGATTCAAAAACGGTCACTGCTGTTTGTCATCCATTCAGACTGAGTTTTGAGTCTATAGATGTGCAGTGCTTGCAGAGACATACTTGCAGTTGCAATTACAAATAAAATTTTGGTTCTTCAGAGAATGGACTCAGATGGGTTTAGAAAAAAATCAGACCAAACTTTTAAGAAAACCTACCTGAAGGACAGAGACTTCTATCTGTTAATAGGAAACTTCAAACCAGAGACCAGAAAAATCACATGCAGAGTTCCTCAAGGCTCCGTTTTGGGGCCCCTCCTATTTAAAATATACATGATCCACTTAGCTCAAATAATACCAAGCAAATCATTTACAATAACTATGCTGAATAATAACAAATTGAGGTTATAATTTTCAGACCAAATGAGGAGAGATCCAGAGTTAGCTCACAGGTTCAGCTACTACAGCTTGAAATCAGAGATTATGGCCGATGTCATGATGGAGTCTGACCTGAACCTTCAGAGTCATAAAAAGGCAGTTACTAAATCAGTATTTTACTACCTGAAGAATATTTCCAGAAATAACGGACTAATATTAAAGCAGGATCTATGAAAAACTCAATCATGCATTTAACTTATAATAGAATTGATTACTGCAACACTGTCTTCATAGTTTTGCCTAAAAAGTCCACCAGACAGCTGCGGCTGATCCAAAACGCTGCTGCCTGTGTTCTCACTAGAAATAAGAAAGTAGAGCACATCAGCCTGGTTCTGAAGTCCTTATACTGGCTCACTGTTGCTTAGAGAATAAACTTGAAAATTCTTCTGTTAGTCTATAAATCACAGAATGGATCAGCACCTCAATAGAGTTTTTTTAGGTTTAGGTTATAGTTTTTTTTCAGGGTATCAACCTCCCAGACCCCTCAGGTCTTCTAGTTCCAGCTACTCTGTCCAACCAGAACCAAACATGGAGAAACAGCTTTTAGTTCCGATTCTCCACTGATCTGGAACAAAATCCCAGAAGACTGTAAAAGTGCTGAAAGCCTGAGTGATTTTAAGTCAAAATTAAAAACCTATTTGTTTAGAGCTTCCATCGACTGTTGAAGGTGAACTGTTAACTGAGGTATTATTAGTTCGAGTTTGTGGTTCAACTGTTTAAATTGCGTTACTAACTGCTTTTATCTTTACTTGCTTAGATTTTTTTCTTATATTTTACTGTTTAATTCATGGAAAGTACTTTGAATTGTCTTTGCACTGCAATGTGTTATATCAATAAACTTACCTTTAAAATTTAATATGAAAACCATCCATACTTCTCCTTCCACTTTACAGTTATAACAACTTTGTGTTAAACCAAAGTTGCTATAAAATATGTTCCGTTGGAAACCCTGTTCTATATAGAACATTTTGGTGTTACAAAATATCTGTTAGTTTGGACAAAACCTGAGTGTTTTCATCAAACCGTTGGCAGTGGGAAAAAAAAGCTTCATCACATTAAAACCTGTAGGAGGATCAAAGAGGAGGAACAAGTGTGTGTGACAAATTGCATCTCATTTTAAAATAATCTCTTCATGCTGAGAGCGTGGAGCTGACGTGTGGATGTGGAGGGAATCATACAAAGCAGTGTTTTCGCTCCTGCACACCTGGCTGCGTGTATTTTAGGATTTATAGAGTACATAAAAAGATGGAGATTAAAGCAGAGGTGATGTTTTATTTATATATATTTTTTCTAACAGCTGAGCAGAGTGTGTGCTGGAGTGTCATTACTCTAAGTGGCAGCTTTCTCTCCCACACAGAGCCAACTTCATTTCAGCAATAGGGTTTTAAATAGCCCTTTTAGGGATGCACATATTGTGTTTCTGTCTCTCTAGAGGGCATTGCAGAAGCTTGGATTAATTTCATGCAGCACCAAAAAGTCCAAGAATAATTTGATAGTGAGTCATCAGCTCTGATGCGGCCCTGATAAATTAAAACAACAAATTATAGTTGTTTTCTAACATCCCAATCAGTTTTGATTGTGGTTGCATCACTCCAGAGGACAACTGTAAAGCATAAGTAATTATTTGACCCCAGGTTAGTTCTCTTTTCTGACTGGGGGTTATGTGGATCAATACCTGTAGGTGTGTAAGAAATAATTTTAATATTCTGCAACTACCTCAACATTGGAGTTTAAGGAAAGCTATTTCTAAAATAGTTGACACAGTTCATCAGTTTTTTTCCACACAATGAAATCCTATGTTTTTATGGTAACAGAACTACATGTGCAATGCAATTTTTTTCTGTAATTCCAATTAGCACAATTTCATGCTTAATAGAAACGCAGCAAGTGACAAGATATGTTAGCCCCATTAGTGCCCATAGTATGTGTGGTCCTGTTATGCAGAGATGGTTTAGACATATTAAACATGATAAATGAGTGAACTTTGCCTTTCTGATGGCTTAAACAATTGTTAGCGTTAGTAGCTGTTAGCTTAAAACCTGCTTGCTTAACTCAGTAGTTCTCTGACTCTGCATCTATTAGCTTTGATAGCTGTGAATTAAGTAGCAGGTACTGTATCTTAAATCCAAATTGCATTTAGCCTGAGTACCGTTTATTAGCAATGCTAGCATGAATCTGAATAGGTGGTATCTTTAGTAGCTATGAATTTAGCTTTCCGGAAAAATTATGAGCTTCTGCAGCTCAGTCTCAGTAGCTATTATATTGACCTTTTATTATTGGTGAAGTTGTATCTTCAAAGATTTTATTTCAGTTGGTTTTAAATAGGATAGCTTGTTAAATGTCAGCTTGAATATTTTAGCCGTTGTTATAAGCTGTTATGTTTAGAATTGCCCTATTCTATTTGAACAATAAGTTGTTGTTTTCAACTGCATCCAGATCTTACTCTGTGAGCTTTACCTTCAGAAGAAGAATCAGTTCTTCTGGGTTCTGGCTTCGATCCCGGCCTGGGGTCTTTCTGCATGGAGTTTGCGTGTTCTCCCCTTGCATGCATGGGTCCTCTCCGGGTACTCCGGCTTCCTCCCACTGTCCAAAAACATGAATGTTAGGTTAATTGGCATCTCTAAATTGTCCCTAGGTGTGAGTGTATGCATGGTTGGTCGTCTTTGTGTGTCTATGTGTTGCCCTGTGACAGACTGTCGTCCTGTCCTGGGTGTACCCCTCCTTATGCTTGAAGTCTGCTGGAGACAGGCACCGGCCCAACTGCGACCCTGACAGACCAAGCGGGAGATAATGGATGGATGGAATCTTCAATCTTAAATTATGCATTTGAGTTCATAATTCTTGTACTAAGAAATATTCAGAATAGCCATAAAAAAAGGCAGAAAATTTCATATGTGTCTTACATGTAGAAAATGATAAAAAGAAAAACAACCTTTTTTCAACCTGTTTTCATCTTTGTTTTTCAGGGTGTGGAGATCACTGTTAATGCCAGCAGCCTGGAGGACATTGACGCATCAGCCATCGGGCAGCGGCTCACCAATGGGACAGCGGCGGTGGCAAGCCCAGTTCTGAGTCGCCTGAAAACCCGTGAAGAAGAGCACACAGATGTGGTAAAAAACAAACTTTCAGTTATTTTTGTTTATTTATTACTCTACACCCGTACCAAATTTACAACAACACAGGTCCATAAATGCAGGGGTCGGCAGTGTTTATTTCTATGTGATGAAGATATAAAGATAAAGAGAGACGTTTAAAGTTGATTCACTTTGCTTGATTACATGACTAACTAGAGATTTTATCCGTGCTTGACTTGTGTTGCAGGGCACTGTGTACCAGAAGACTAATGCAGAGGTGGAGATGAAGAAAATCAATAGAGAGGAGTTTTGGGAACAAGCCAAGGTACACACTGCACCTAAAACAAGAAGAGTAAAATACAAAAGGAAAATGAGAGAAATACTAGCTTTGTTTTAAAAAAAATAGATATGGTTTATTACATTAACATAACTAGTTTTAAAATGAGATTATTTTTAATAGATAATTTAAGTGGAGCTTTTATTTTCTATGTTTTTATGGAGTTTGTTGGGTTTTTTTCTCCTAAAAGATTATTTTCATCTGATACTGAATCCCAGAGGCATTGGATTACAATATTTTGTTCTTTTTTTTTTTTTTTTTTTTAAGTTGTTTTAATTAGAATTATCTTTGGCCCACGTTTCTGTCCACTGCCTTATCATTTACTGGTTTAAGAATCATTCAGGTTTATAAAAAAAATCTCAACTTAGAACATACAAAAATAACAATATACATGGCTCTTTACTGTTTTCTCTTAATGTTCCTCCAGGAGCAATTACCTGAAGTTTTTGTGTACAGTTCATGATTAACTAAAGGATAATTAACTTATCAAGTCCTTTGTCAGTTTATTTTTATTTAGTTTTTGTTACTGAAAAAATGCCTTTGAATCTCAACTACACACTGAATTGCTTCAATTAGTAAATGATGACCAGACTCAGTAGATGTATTTTTAAAAAAGATATGCCTGGTCTTATTTTCAGAAGTATCCGATAAATGCTAATTTATTAATACACTCTGCACAGTCCAATGCAGGAGACACTTTTAGCTCAGATAAGCAAAGATAATGGGGAAAGGAAGTATTTTAACTGATGATAAAGTGAAGCAGTATCACAGTCCCCATTAACAGCATGTTGAAAAGCGAGCAAAGTGATCCATTGCTTGTTTTCGAACCCTTTCATTTAGATAAGTTCACTTTCCTCAGTTAGTGAGTCACTGTTTTCCTACAGTAGGTGTTAAGTTAAGCTAATGTAATGTAAGGCCAATAAGAAAGGTATTCTAAACAGATGGAGCAGTTAATATCACTATTGTGTCAGCCAATTTTTTTGTTTAATTTATTTATTTGAACATTTTTTGCCGAGACCCTCTTAAATGGAACATAAAATCCTCAATTAGTTGTAATGTAACAGAAAAAAATGTGCCAGTAGGTTGAAGGCTAAGAGCATGAGCTAATTAGCACTCAACATAATTAGCAAAAACAACTCATGCAGTAAATTGTAATTCACATTAACTGCTTTTGTTTCTATTTTCTGAATAGAAAAACTATTTTTTTATTTAAAGTTATTATGAATCAGTAACTGTAAGAAAACAATTAGGTTGCACTAGTGTCTTCTAGGTAAAGTTTTTAGGGTTAAAATATCTAAAAAAGTTAGCATGAATGAACAAAAGCAGTTAAGTGCTTCATTTCATGAATTAGTTATCAAAATCTTGTTAGACAAGAGTTAAATTAGCCACAGTGTAGGTAAACACAAATACAAGCTAAACAGTGAAGCTACATGTAGCTAATAGAATTAGCCTAAACAACCAGAGCATTAAATTGCAGTTGTATAGTAACTCTTTATTAAGATCCCTGATGAACCTAGTTTAGTTAGAGATAAATTCATAAATCAGAGATTGACTGTGAGAAAATGAACGGGTCCACCTAGGCTAAGGCTGCTAGGCTAAGCTAACATGCTCAATTAGCTAACAACCTTTAAAAGGCTTGGTTTAAATGTACCGTAGTAGGCGCTATGGTCAGGCTATAATGTTGATAAACAGTTAAATAAATTGAGAAATACTGCAGAGCTTTGTTGGAGAATATACTTAAAATAGGTAAATACTGCAAAGTGAAAAACAAACTCAGAAAAAAAGTATGAAATAGTGGTAATTTGGTACATATTAAAAAAAAACTTGAGAAAAAAAAACATAGAATAAACCAGCTGGTAAATGCAGATTTTCTAATTTTTTATTGCCTAGTGATCCTAGCATAGTTCCTGTGATTCCCAGTGAAGCTGGTGTTGAAAAGAGATTAAAAACAAAGTCATTTGTTGTTGAATATTCTGGCTTTTTGCTGCTGGCATCTTCAGACTAAATACAGAACGACAGAATAACACATTGAGCCGCCAGTTGTTGAACAGATTTACCCTTCAGATGAACGAGAGGCGCAGAGAGAGACTCTGAAGTCATAAACATTAAAAACTAAAAATGTTTTTTAAATAAGAACAATAATAGTTAGTTATGGTTTTTGATTTCTTATTTGAGAGATTTGCACTCTTGAAGCAGAGATGTGAAATACACTTTAGGCAGATTTAACATATTTTTTCCAACCTATTTAAGCTGCCAGAGTGCATGCGGTTTATTTATCCTTTTCAGAGCGTTTGTTCTTATGTTGCTTCACTTTTATTGTAAAAAATAGGCTTTTATCATAATGCACAATTCACTGATGACGCCAAATAGATCAGATTTCACATTAAGAGCCAAACATTGAACTGAAGGTCTGGAAGTAAACAGGGTTGCCAGATGCCAGATTTGCTTGACTGTCTACAGCCTACCTAAAAACCACATAAGTAATGTGTAATTAATTAATTGTAAGCATTAAATATCAATATTAAATATCTTGCTGTTCTGAATATAGAAATTTTTATTAATATAGAGGCTGAGGCAAAAAAAGAAGGAAAAAAAAAAAACAAAGTAAAACAGCAGAGAATTTTTTCCACAGATTGTTTTTTCCACTGTTTTCCCATTCAGCTTTTTACCTGTTTGTTTTGATCTGCAGCGTGAAGAGGAGATGAGGAAGGAGGAAGAGCGAAAGAAAGCCATGGAGGAGCGTCAGCGCTTCGAAGAGGAGCGGATGGAGCTGGAGAGGAAGGAGCAGGAGAACCGAGAGAGGAGGTACCGCGAGAGAGAGAGGCAGATCGAGGAGCACAGGTGGGCATCCAGCTCTCTACAACACGGATACCAAGCAAAATCTGTATCAGGGAATATTCCTTCAAAGGGATTTAATGAAAGTTTAATGTTTGAGACCTTCCGGATAAATACTGAGGAAACATATAAAAAAATTCAGACAATCAGGACTTTGAATCAATCAGCCTCAGGTCATGACATCACATCATCATTTAACAAGCCTTTTTTAACTTGCAGTTTTCTCTTTCTTTAGATGTTTTGTACAAATGTGTCTTATTAGAAACATCTTCACACTAGTCAGTAGGTTATTTTCATTTGCATACGTTTAATCTGATGTGTGTTTAGGAAGAAGATGCAGGAGGAGGAGGAGGCCAGAGAGAGGCTGCGCAACCAGACCACTATAGTGAGTGTTCCCATATACCTTCTGCTAAATCAGTTAGATCAACAGTTAAAAAGCAGATGATATGAAAGAACAAAAGAAACAACTATAAATCAAATATACTGCTGAAATGTTGACATTGCAAAAGTGCAAATCAATTTCTAAAAACTTTTTGACTAAATCTTAATTGATACTTTGACCCCGATTAAGTTCTATGTGTTAGTGTTATAATTTTTGTCCTTTGTTTCTTAAACATGATTAAATTTTAAATTAGTGCTTTAACAATAAAGATCATTGCTTAAAATAATCCCTGGTATCTACTGCCCTCTACTGGTGGTTTTGTGCAGATCTCCTTGTCTTTGTATTTCACATTTAATAACTGATTCTTGATTCTTTTTTGCAGGCATCCGAACCGAGCATCGAGGACCTGAACCTGGACAAGAAGGAGTCTGAGGTAGAGGTCAGTTCGATGAAAAACACGAGCTCACAAATTACAGCAGCAAATCTAATCAAAGGAAGGAAGATGAAATGTTAAAGCAACTAAAAAACAAAAAAACAAACAAACCTTCACTGCTGTACTTTAAAGCTCTTGGATTTCTATAGAACATTATTAACAGGCCCGTTCATCCATGGAAATATTATCCATCTGGTTTGTTTTCCTGACTGTAAAAAAAACATTGAAAGTTGTAATCAGTCGTAGTCATTCACTTCATTTTTACTCCTCCAGGAAGCGAAGGCCATCATTGCCCAGCGTTCTGGAAACCCTCGAGAGTTTTTCAAGCAGAAGGAGCGAGCAATGACCATAAGCGTCGACACCTCCCCCGTCTCCCCGTCTGTTCACAGGACAGGTAGACATTTTCAGCTTCAGTTATATATTTTCCCCCATTATGTGAGGCCGTCTTGTAATCTATTAAAGTGGTCCTAATAAGGGGTTCTTCAGAATTTGTTTTAAAGAGATTTTCTTTCGTTTTGGGAGAAATATGAGACGCCCCATAAAGCCTGCCTCCTCCGAGTCCAAACACGCAGAAAAGTCAACACTGTTTCTTCAGGAGATTTACACATTTTCTGGTTTTCAGGTTTTAAGTATTTTGATGCTTAAAACATTTTTCTTTTAGATTTGTCTCCTGATCTTTGACAAAATTCTGGTGCAAACAAAGCTGCTGCTTTTCATTGCCTACATATTGAAATATCTAATGAGGCAGAATATCATCCAAAAATTTGTTGATTCCAGTAATTCAGTCCCAACAGGGATCCTATCAGTCTTCCTCAGGCCAACAGCCAGGCTTTTAGAGAAACCAATTAACCTGAATCTCATGTTTATGGACTGAGGGAGGATGCTGGAGTACCTGGAGAGAACCTACGCATGCACAGGGAGAATATACAAACAAGGGATCAGTGATAAAAGCTAAGTCATGCTGCAGCCTTCATTCATTCATACAGTTAGACTTTTAAGGATTGATTTCTGTTCATTTTTATCCAAAATTAGAACATTACAAAGTGATTTTATTGGATGGATTTTACCACCTCCCAACAGGGAATCACTTCCAATGTCCACTGGGAGGGTCAGCCTCAAAGGGCAGTGATGTAAGAAATCCTAAAGCTGAGATTTGGTCTGGCGGCCATGAAGCCGCCCGTCATTTTTACCCTTGTGTAAAATTAGATTAAACATGCTACATTTTTTTTAAAGATCCTTCAAAGTAAGAAGCTTTAATGTTTCTAAAAGAAGTTGGTAAAATGGTTTTCACTAATGTTGTTAAATGCCCTTTAATGGAAACCACCAACTTTTATTAGGCCAGATTCACTGTTATGAGTTGAAAAATCGGCACTAAAGTCACTGTTGATCTAATATGTTTTTAACTGATTTTGTTCCAGTTTGCCACAGTTATTCTAATAATGTTAGTAAATACAATCTAAGATCCTCCTAATTTATTAAAATGAAATTTTAGGTGTTTTTCACTGTTTATTTAGAGGAGCATTTAAGTGAGGCTCAAATAATGACCTTTTTTTGTTTATTCATAAATGAATTAAATACTAACAGCTGTCATAGTTATTGCACTGAAAAAAAAGTAGTTTTATGTCCTTTTTGTTACAGTTTCAGTGAAACCAAAAGATTCCTTTCAGACCTGATAATTGTTGAGCTATTCTTCAATTATTAGTGATTAGTTTAGCGAGGAACAACTTAGTTTAAGAAAAAACCTTTAGGGATGCTTTTCAGGAAGCCTGATCCATCTGAAAAGATGGATCAAGTTTAATAATCTAACTTCTTGCAGAACAAAATCTGGGGGTTTTCTTTGCTTTACTCCATTTTCTTAAACATGTAGTTTATTTGAGGCTAAAAAGAAAAAGCTGGAATAAAAACTTGAAATATGTCGCAGTTTAAAATGACTTTAGACTGAATTACTGAAATGAATGAAGTTCCCTGTGATATTCTGAATTATAGAGATCCAGCTTCACAGCGCTTCTAGCTATTTCTGCTTCTCTAACACTGCAGCGTTGCACAGCCTCCTCCCTGTGCTGGAAAGGCTTACTTACACTACAGTGGATACGGTTTGTTGGCTGCGATCATCAACATGTAGGAATCAAAGAGGCAGCCACACGTTCCTGCCTTACCTAACTGCATGCTGTCTGCCGTCAGCTTGTTTACAAATTACACTAACTGCTTCTCTTTCTTTTTCTCCTTTTTTTCTACCCTTCTCCACCATCCTTGCATCTTTGTGATTTGAATCTCTCCTCTGATTTCCCTCCTTGCTGGGTTCTGACACACCCTGATAAACCTCTGACCTCTCCTCCTTCCTGTCCTACCGTCCCACCTGTCTGTCGTGGTCTGTGGCTTTATGTCCCTGTGTATTCTTGTCTGCGTCCTGGTGTTGGACCGTGTGTGGCCGCTGTGTGGCGTCCTGACCACAAGGCCGTTTGGACAGCCCCTTCTTGAAGCAACAGCACAGTCCCAGCAGCCCCAGTAGAACTACTCCGCCCCGGGGCGTGTCGCCCCTTCGCACCCCACCGCATGCACGGAAGCAGCCCCCCGCTGCAGCCGGTAGGTACAGAGCAGGCGCTATAAAAAGGACGTAATAAAGATCGTCAGCCTCCTCCATGCTGGCACCAAGACAGAAAGGTTCAAAAGCAAATGTAATCCATCAGATTAGGAAGTTAAGACGTTTAGATCAGTGTGACCAAGATGGAGCTCAGGGGCCTTTTGCTGTTTTCAGGGTGATTTGACCTGCCAGCCGGGGCAGTTCATGCAGATAGACATGTCTTCTGTTTTTAATTAGAAAGAATATAATTCTTCATTGCAAAGAAAACTGTAAATTACAACACAAATTACTCTTTATCCAATAGCCACACTTTTATTCACGTCGGTGAATTCATATCTGTTTTTAGAAGAAGTCATTAAACTTTGCTAGATGCAGGAAGCTTGGAAGGTTCAGTTTAGGCAACTGGACGTGAATAATAATAATAAGAAGAAGATGTTTCACCTCTCACCCAAGAAGCCTCTTGGATGAGAGTTGAAACATCTTCTAGAAAGCTTCACATCCAGTCGTCTAAACTGAACTTTCCAAGCTTGACCGTGACGTGGATGACAGATATGCTAAATGCAGGACATATTTTTTTAATAAAATAGATACCCAAATCCTGTTTTGATTGGTGATGAATAATATATTTTCTTTTAAGGATGACTAAAATAATTTGAATAGCTAGATGCCTTCAGGGTAGTAGGGCAGTTTTCTTAAGTTTTAGTGGCTAAAACACGTCCTGTTTCATTAGGAAGTCTAACTTCACAGTTGAATAGTTGAAGTTTAGTTGAATTAAAGTTTCCATCATTTAATGTTTAACAGCTGCAAAAAAATAAAAAAAAATGTCTATTTTTTACTGATTTTATTGGCTTATGAACTTTTGAGGTTAGTGATCTTGGTCCACGTGGCACTAAGATATTTTAATGATATCCTGTAGCAATTAATTATTGATTATTAAATCGCCAACAACAGATGTTTACTAACACAATCACTTCCAAGCCCCAAACAAATACTTTCCTCTGGATGCGAATGAACAGCAAGGGGCGACTGACAGAATTTTTACTGTAAACAGGAGTCTTGGCTCCTTAAAGTAGCTTTGATACTGAATAGAAACAGTTAAAAAGTACTTAGTGCTTCTAAATCGAACCGGTGAGAACGCCCAGCGTTAGGTTGATCGGCCCACGGCTGGACAGTTCTGGTAAAGAGAAGTCGTCCTTTAGAGCCACAAACCTTCAGCTCTGTGTTTTTTTTAATGTCTCAGTGGCTGTCTGCTTTTAATGTGGTCAGGTCTAATGTGAATTTATTTTATAAATGTTGTCTTGATTTAACAAGGATGAAGAATAACTTGCATTTTGTTTAAATCCCATTTCTGAACGTTTTCTGTTTTAATTTTGCGCTGCTGATCACGGACTTTCTGCTAACACGCTCTCTAAAACCCATTGCTGCTGCTGCCTTTTACCCCGACCAACCAACCGATCCGTGAGTTTTTGCTTTAACTCGTCTTGTAAGTCGTCTGCGGCTTGTTGACAGTGGATTTTGGTGGAGTTCTTTGGAGGATATTTTTTTGTGAATGTCAACATAAAGACCACAGCATTGACTGCTTTTTGTCTTCTCAGACCTATTTATAACTATAACATTTCTGTTGACCACTTTCCACAAAGCAGTGTGTTCCTGAAGGTGTATTAACCAAAAATTACCTTAGAAGTTTTCCCACTTTGGTGTTTGTGTCTGAAACTGTTTCCCTCCTAATGGGAAGTGGCCAACAGTGATGTAGTTAATAAAATGGCAGCTAATTTTCCAGGTGAAAACAAATACATTTATGAAGGGAGACTTAATAAAAGAAGGAAATAAGAATCATTTTTAGTACAGGTAGGATCTTAAGTTGTTTGATTATCCAAATTTCTTAATTTTTGATTGAAAAGGGAGAATATTTTTCTGCCATTTTATTAAAATCCTTCATTTGAGGTTTCTTGTGTTGATTATGAATGGTTTTAATGAAACACCAAATTTATCTGACATGAGTTGATACATTTCTGTGGTTTTAATGTGAATGTGATAGCTGTCACTGTGGTCATGTTGATTTCAGTGTTCAGAAGTGGCCTGGAAAAAATCTGCATGGAATAAAGAGACAGAGTTTGGGGCATGGATTGATGTTTCCTCATGCAGTCCCTCCTGTCCAATGTTTTATCTTTTCATCCAGCCTTTCATCCAATCACATGTGCGTCTGGAAAAGTCGTATTTGTGAAAACTCTGTGATTTGTACGTTCCTTGGTATGTTGCTGAACCTGATTACGTTTTTTAAGGTTTGAAGGATTGTAATTATGTTAATCATCTGACGGAGTCACTTCTCCAAAGGGATTCCTCAGATCTGAGCTTTAGTTATCAGGCTTATAAGTTCTAATGATAATTATACATCAATTAATAGATCAAGGGGCATTAAAGGCAATTACATGTTCATTCCAGGTCCAAACATGAAAGGTAAAGATGTACCCTAAATTATTTAAGTGTCATTTTATATATTTTACTGCTTTTCAAATAATATTGGCCCGACCATAGGCATGAATACGTCTCATTGGGTGAGCCTGTCTTGTGCTGCAATAAGTTAAGAGTCCACCATGCTGAATATAGTAGATCTACTGTTAGAGTCATTTAATCTCATAATATAAATATTTTGTTACAGTATGAGTTTATTATTGTGTTATTTTTGACTTATTTTTATAATATTATGACCTTATCTCCTAATTTGAAATGGCCCCTATACTCTGTCCTGGATTATTTCCAGGACTCTGATCTGGTTCTGCAATGTTCCAAATTTATCATTCAGGATGTTTTTTCTCATAATATTACCACTTAGTTCTTGCAATATTGACTTTTGTTTCCTAATGTTACTTTTTTTGTTTTGTTATATTTTAATTACAGCCTATCCTCCTGACTTTTTTCTCTTAATATCCCTTTAATTCCTCAAAAATAATATGTGCCCCTAATACTCCATCATACATCTAATAATATGTGCCCCTAATACTCCATCATACATCTAATAATATGTGCCCCTAATACTC
Organism: Jordanella pulchra; assembly: GCA_034780135.1. Lineage (NCBI taxonomy): Eukaryota > Metazoa > Chordata > Actinopteri > Cyprinodontiformes > Cyprinodontidae > Jordanella > Jordanella pulchra. Next base: position 19 of record JAUZNJ010018680.1, on the reverse strand, counting down.
CATCATACATCTAATAATA
>JAUZNJ010018679.1:21996-42937 GCA_034780135.1 Jordanella pulchra | reverse complement strand
TCAATATTCATTAAAACTTCCTTATTCTTCACTACAACCTGGTTCCGCCTCTGCCTCACCACCAACCAAACAACCGCATCATGACAATGGGCTCATCTCTCATGTTTACGCTGCTCTTGTCTTATTTTTCATGTTTTACATTTATTTAAAGGTGTTGCTTCAGTAGTGGTTAAATGCATGGGAAATCATTTTCTCATTGTTTTTTTTTGTTTGTTTTTTTTGTTTTGTTTTTGTTTATAACAGTCAAATTAACGCTCCTCTGATTTTTTTTTTTTAAGAAATGATAGAAGGAGCTGAAGCAGATTACAAAACAACTCTCAAACTCCAAGGCAGATGAGGGGTGCAACGCTGCTATGTAAAATAATATTAATAAAGTGGACACTAGGACTGATAAATAATTTAATTTACAGAAATGTTGAGTTGGATTTATCTCTTCTTTATGTTTTTAAAAAAATCTTTTGTTATATATTTGTGTCTTTCTCTTTTCTTTCTATCTTTGCCTCTAAAATGTTTTCTCCCTGGACAATGGTGGAGCATGGCGCTAGGTGGATGTTTAATTCATTATAAGCACATTTTAATTCGTCCATCTAAAACTAAAAAATATTTACAAATGTCATGTTTGGTGGGAAATGCCTCTTCTAAATCATTTCTTGTTAGGTATATAATAGTTGTGGTTGATTATCATTTCCACTCTTCACTGATCAAATCATTTTCCAGGCCTGTAACGGTTGAAGACACCCTCTATCCTTTGAGTGCACAGACCGTGGCGTCAACCAGAAGAAATTCACCCTGTGACCAACATTTAGCCAGAAGCCAGGCACATAGAAGCACTGATTCTTAGTATGATGTATTTATATTTTTTGGTATGCAGTGTCCCCTGCATGACATGTGACAAACAGAGCATCTTATGACTATCTTCAAAAGCAGCAGCTTTCTTTCTGCAACACTTCAAGAAGGGCGAGTTTTAATCTAAACCTGTTGTAAACTTCTCTAAAACATTCTGTCTGCTGTTTGTTCATGTCTGCTAACAAACCTTTAAGACCTTCATAGAAAAGCTGGATTTATCTGAGATTAAATTATAACTCTGTTTGCTAAAACTTCTAATTTCTACAAATGTCTATACTGGTTAAAGTGTGAAAAAACATTAAAAGAAGGTATTATTTCCCTCTACATCCCCACTGTGTGTTGCTTTAACGTCAATAAAATGTACTGAAGCTGCTGGCTGAAACTTTACCAATTCTACTACATCTATTGCCTTTTTTTATGCTAGATCGGCATCTAATCTAGAGCAACAAAGTACAAAAGTAAACTAAGATATCCCTTTCCCCAGTGAATCATTTTTCGTGATCCATCTGACCATGGCTCATTAACAATACATAATCTTTCCCACCTACAGTGTATTAACACCTCAGCTGAGTTTGCAGGGCTTCAAAATCTCCTGCCGTAAACATAATGCCATCCAAGTCAGGTCCGTTCAGTCTGTAGCTTCCTTTTATCTCACTTGAAGGACGTTTTTTTTTTTTTAAATACTATCCTTGTAAAACAGCCTGAATAGCCTATTATAATAAAAAGGATGAGTAATAAATTATAGAATTCAGAGGATATTTCAGGAATTAGCAGGTGCACAAACAGCTCCGTCTTTGACAAATGGGTTCATTATGTTTCAGCTAAGTTGTCTGGCAGCCAAGGAGGAAAAACACATCAGAGTAATTACTGTTCACCGCTAAGGAGCCATTTATATTAATCCAACATATAGATGAAATCCATATTTGTCCCATAACATCCAAACACTGAATATGAGCACTTTAAATAAGGTCTTGAAAGATGTGCCTGTGGGTGAGATCACAGCTGGAGCGTGGCTTTGTTGGTATTTACACAATATGCACAGAGTGAAGGTTTAGACAGCTGATGTGTGATTTATAACAGCAAGAGCCATCAGTAAAGAAAAACATCCTTACAAGATGCAGAAACAGATGTTTTCATTAAATGGTTCGGTCTAGCAGGCCATGCTGGCGGTTACTGGTTAGGAAAACACCCTTAACACATTAGATCTTATTTCCAGTTGGATTTTGAATGAGTGTAAATCTTGAAAAACCGGTTCTACATTTTATATTTTATCGCATTTAAAACCCGTTTGGGAAGTTAATAAAAACAAAACACCTCCTAACGAGTCAGACGACTTTAGATCTATTGGGAAGTGAAAAGTTGTCCATCTGGAAATTGAAAGGTGTTAAATTCAGGTTTATTCCTGGATAACTGAAAATAATATGCCTCTCAACATGTATCCGGGCTAGGAGAAAATTATCAGTCCTTCAACAAGTTCTTCATCATTCCTATTGGGTCTTCTCCACATTGGACGTCCCTGGAAAACTCTCAGGATCTTATCAGACTCATAACCATCTCAGCTGACCGTTTTTTGTTTGTTTTTTTATCAGAGGAGCGGCAGGTCTACTCTGAGCTCTTCCTAAATGTTCCTTTTCTTGAGATTTCTCATCTCGTCCACAAGTGTGATTCCAGCGTCCCTCCAGATGGGCCAAGCCAGCTCTGTTTAAAAAATCAACCTAAAAATGCTGTTAAACTAGAACAAAACACAAATGAAAGTAGCACTGGAATCCAGCTTCATCTGTATGGAAACCCAAGCTGGTGTTCTGCTCAGGATCCGTTTATCTCATTACATACAGAACATATGTGCCAAAAAGAGGACAGCAAAACTGCACCAAGATCTTCTTTATGAATCCTACACCCAAACTGTTTTAGTTTGTTGGCCCTGCGTCACAGACGAAAGCAGACAACTGTGATCCTGTGGAGAACTGCAGGGGAGCCACATCCCTCCTCCTGCAATCGAATAAAACCTGACATGCTAGACTGGCTAAACGAGGTTGCTCCTCAGGTTTCATCAAATGAAGGCAGAGGGGAAAAAATCCCAGAAAAAAACAGAAAAGGAATCCTCAATGAATCATTCAGCCACTATTTGTTCCTGCAACTTTGAGTTTGATAAAGAAAACAACACAGCAGGATATGAAACTATTAATGGTATACTATTTGGGGAAAAAACACAACTCCTTGTGCACTCTTCAGTCAACAAAAGCTGACAATGTTGAAACACATCACAAGGTCTTGTCCCCTGCAGCTTTCATATTATAGTAAAACAATAAGAAAAACAATTTCCTTTTATCCGATGAATCAGATAAAGATTAAAAATCTGTCTCCTGATATCTCCAATGTCTTTTTCTTCAGTCTCTTGCCATCTCTAAAAAATATTATTTGAAGTGCTAGCATGGGCACAACCACATTAGATGTGAATTGTCACCCAGGAAGCCAGACATATTCTTTTATCAGCAGCACAAACATGGAAACGAGAAGATGAGTTCAAACTCCCAGCAGGGAAAAGTGACAGAGCCAAAAGAGGATTAAATCCTGTTCCCTTCCTGCCATAACGCCACTGTGCTCACACACAGAGTAACACATTTCCATTCAGTCGCACATTTCTGCAGCATTACACAGGATTAATGAGGCAGGCAGACTGTTTCAGTGATGAATTTAACTTTGTCTGAACCTCTCTTGACCTATATCCTTAACTGGAACGGTGCAGTAATGGCGTCCAAAAGGGGACACAACTCATTATGTCCGAAGAAGTCGGTGCTTTTTTCTGTGCAACAAAATGTATAGAAGGATTTGAGGATGAGTACAAATGCAAAAATACAAAGAGTTGAGAACAACTTTAGTAGGTTAGAAAAATGGCCCTTTAAAACAATAAGAATGTAAAATAATCCCCAGTTTTTGGAATGATTAAAGAAATGCCTCACAAGTGAAGCCTTATTGCAGTTTTTAAACACTACTTTTTTATGTTTAGACGTTTTCCTTTTGTGCAGCTAATTTTAATTTACTGGAAAGCAGAAAAATTGAGGTTTAAAAAACGAATCTGCTCTTAGTTCTTTCTTTTTTTTTTTTTACAAAAACATTAAGGCTTTAGACTGCTTGCTTTCAAACTTCGTTTAGTAGCTACATAGGTATGCAACAAAAAAAAATGGACAAAGACATCCATCCAACGTTTCTGTTGTGTAGCTTTTATTTGTGTTTATCAATAGAAAATAAATCAATAGTTCATGGAAATGTTAAACACGTTTTCCAGCTTTCTTGCACAGCGATCTCTACCGCTGTTCTCAAGCTAGCTTTAAAAAGAGATTTAGCTAATTTTGTTGCTTTTTTTGCTGTTATATTTAATCTTTATAGTTCTGCTTTCTTTAATAAAAAATCAACAACAAAATCGTATCGGATCAGATATCGGATCGATGACGAAGCATTTAGGTTTTTTCAGTTTGTCATCGCACAGAGCACACACCGCAGCTAGGAATGATTTATATCTGTTAATTTAGCTTTTTATTACCATGTTTATGTCAAGCATGATGCCTTTACTCACAGGGAAAGGTGCATAGAGTACAATTATGAGTTCAACAGTAGCTCAGCCCATGTATTTATATTGGATTGGATCAGAAATAAATCTATTATATGGAATAAGTTGGTATTGAAACAAACGGCTCACAGTTGTTTATGCTGTTATTTTTCAACCTTCCTATAATAAATAGCTCTCAATCAACATACTACCTTATAATCAAGAAAAACATTTGGTTCAAGCTGTGTCGTTTTTGTATTCTGTCTTTCATCAAACATCTAACAAAAACTTACTGATTATAAAGTATTTGAGGATTTTATAGAAGCTTTAAACCACATCTGTTTATAGCCTACTTTTTGTAGCTGCAGGTACAGCTGCATGGATAAAGGTAGTCCTTTTTTAATCCATAATTTTATCTTTTTTTGATACAGTAATCAGATTTCAATTATTCAGTTTTATTTTTTCATTATTTGTGTTGCCTTTCAGCCATTTAGTGTACTTTTCTTCGTTTTGTTTCCTTCTACAGCACTTTGTACTTTTTCCCTCGCTGAATCTGCATATAAGCCAAAATAAATCAATATTCAGTTGTAACTTTTATTCTTATTCCTGTCTTTTTGTTGTTATTTTTTTACATAAATAAATCTGAATGCCTCTTAAACTCAGTGTTTGGACGTTATACTAAAGTATTTTTTGATTTGTTCAGTTTGTTTGTTGTGTTTATGAAGAGACTTTGCTCTATTAGAAGAGATTAAAGTACTTCTAGAGACATAAAGCAGTTAAATTCTATATATACAATTTCATAAATAAAAATAAATCACAAACCTCAGTCTCCTTTGGTTCAAAATACTGAAAAATATGGAAATAGGATTCAAAAATGTTTGCTTCAAATTTAATTTCTAAACCCAGAACAATTAATATGAACTGCAACAGGTGGATACTACATGAGGTTACACCAGCATCCAACATTCCCACACTTGTTTTATTCTAACTTTGCTTTTATTAATATCACAACTGTAGGGTTCAGAATATCTAAGGAGGAAAATCTGGTCTTTCAATCACTGAAGAGTCACACTATCATCACTTCATTCTTGTTTTACTTATTGTTAAATGAGCCACAGAAAACAAACAGGTTGTACCGCCCTCAATTCATCGGTTAAAAGAGCTTCGGCCAGCCTTGATGATCTTACAAGTTTCATTTCTAAACACGACAATTAAAGTATTTCAAACTTGTGTAACATCATCAAAGAGTTATATAACGTGACCTATGCAGTGTTGACACATGACTCTGACTTTCTGTAACAAGCTAAGGGTGGGGTTGACAACCAGAGGGACAATACAGACCTTATAAGCCGTACTTAAAGCAAAACTAAGAATTCAGGAGTGAAAGAGGCAATGATGTTGGCCAGGCACTTGGAGAAAATGAATATTTACATCCACTACGATGTATAGGAACATGATGACAAAAACCCCAATTTCAGTATCTATTAGAAAGAAAGTGAACCTTTTTTCAATCCTAAAATTAAATTAATTGCTCAAACAGTCAGGGCATATTTTTGTTTCTCTGTAAATTAAAAAAAAAGCCAACTGGGGACAAATAAAAGTGCATTAACTCATTAACTCCTAAAAGCTTTGTGTTTCTCTCTGCCCAACATGGCTGCCTTGTGCAAAAAAATGCTAACAGCTCAAGTAGTAAAGTTTTTATTCACGCTTCTGTCCATATGTATCTAATGACCAACTTTTAATTATGAACATGTCTCAACCGCATTTATATCAATAAAAAGAAATGTTTCAAATCTGCATTACTGTGTGTTGATAATAATAGCAAGTCTTGTGTCTGAGCAAAAAGGGGAATCAGGTGTAGTTTTTAATTATTGTAGCCATTGAAAAGTATGCAAGAAAGTATATTAGAACATTTTAATTAGAGACTTAGAAAAATGGGGTTGTTTAAGGCCAATGCCAATACTCATTATTTTGACATTAGTGATTCTTCTTCTGGTATTTAAAGGATAAAAACTAAACAATTACAACAAATGGTACAGATTTTTCAATTTAAACAACAAAGAAATATTCATTAAGGTAAATTAACAATGGATGGTAGATTAAGGAAGCAGCTATGCATGCATTTCACCTGGTTTCAAGACATGGGAGCTGAATCCGTACTTATCAGCAAATGATCGTCTCCCCCTAGTGGTCTGGAGTGCTTCCATCATCTGGAGCTAGTTTTTCTTAACCTTCGGTTATTGCAGCTTTCTGTTTTTTTGCTTTGCATGTTAGCATCGTTTGTACATTAGCAGCAGGTTTTTTGTTTGTTTGGGTTTTTTTTTTTTTTGTTGCTCTATTTTTTTCTTTTGTATCACGTCTTAAAATCATGAGGTCATTTATAGCTGTTGTGACATGGGCAGAGGTATTTATTTGTCATGTTTTATAGGATTCAAAGAGTTAAAAACCAAAAACAAAACATGATCTCCTACTCTCCATTTTTTTTCTTTTTCTTTTTTTTGGGAAGTTTAAGTATCTGGAAGAAATCGTGTTAAGATACATAATATTTAAGATATATTTAGATTTTTAATAAATAAGAAAAGAATTGAGACATGGAGATCTTTTGATGAAATCAATCCAAATTAGTAATATAAATTGATAACTACAAGATCTAATCTATCCCCTAATCTATGAAGATTACGGGATCACATTTGTATGACAGACTGAACACTCTTACAGTTTATAGATCTGACAAAATCAGTAGAAATTCTAATTAAACACTTTATCAATGATCAGAGAATGTAGCCAGACTCTGTCTAAGCAAGTAATTAAGCCCCATCGTAATAAAACTCATAGCCCTACTATTTAGCCCTACACATAAATGTTGCATGTTCCCTAGAGGATAGAGGTGTTCCAATTCCTCTTTGCACATAGGAGTAGTGGATACAACAAGGGGTAGGGGGTATGAATCTGGCCCTTAAAACAAGGAATTTCAGATGATTGACTCCATTTCAAAAGTTTTCTGTTTTAGTTACACTTTCACTCCAACAGCTAACAATGTAAGCAACCATCAAATATAGGTATTGTTCTCCTTTAATTCGGGATGTGGGTTCAGTTAACCTACATTAGAGAAACATGCCTCTAACTTACCAACCATGGTGCTATTCAATAAAACGATAAAACCAATCCAGGGTTCAAGACCTTAACAACACGCCTGTTTTGGTTTACACTTCTGGTAAAAGGCTGTTCAGCAAAGCAATTAGCCTAATTGGCAAGTTTGTCAACTTACCAGAGGAAAACTGTTAAGATGGGTGTGACAACATTCCCAGATTGTCATCTACTGTATAAAGTGGAATGCAGCACTGCTATGTTTGATTTGTCTGGAAGTTACTAGGAATGATGTCAAGTGCAAGTTGAGCTTGTTCTAGTCAGCAAGTTGAAAAACTTGCAGGATAATTTTTGAAGAGCTAATTTCTAAAAATGTAAAAACTGTAAAACAGCATGACCACAAACAGATAAAAAATAAAAAGCACAAAGAATCTTCATGATAACAGCTGTTATTAAATTCAATTGTACATATCAGGCAGTAGGCGAGCAATTTGTCCTCAAAGAACAGGGCAAAAAAATGTAATGTCTACACATCTGTGTCTCCGAATGTGCAGCTCTGTGGCTGAAGTGACCAGCAACAGTCAAGGATCTGGTCACTGTTGCTCAAACTGAGTTATTTTAATGGTGGTTTGGAGTGAACAGTGTCAGAACACAAACTGAGTCACAGTTTGCATAGCTACATATCTGAAAAGAAAATTTCATGGGGAAAGCTAAAAGAATTTTTATTTAAATTTTTAAAAAAATGTTTTATTTAAATTGTATTTGATTCATTTTGCTGTATCATATTAAGTGGACCTTTTTTGTGTTGAAGATGATGTGAATACAATGACCTGAAAAGTTAATTTTAGCTCTAATGTCCACCTCACTAACAAATTGAACCTAGAGTAAATTTTCAAATGGGTATGAGGGGGGCAGGTTCTTGTTTGTTTGTTTGTTTTGCATATTGGAACTTTGATCATTTTTCTCTCGAAGTGATGTTCAAACAGTTGAGCAGTGAGAATGCAGCCCTTAAAAATGAGACCCTTCCACCCCTTACTAACCATCATTTTACAATATAACCACCAGAAAAATATGCGCTTCTCCATTCATTGAAACCCATTTGCTGTATTATCTGTCATTGGGCAGCAGCAGCCCCGCTCCTTGGGTACCATCTCGGCTCCCAACTCATCAGTGTGCGGGTAACGCTCCTCCCTGCTGAGCTCAATCAATCACACAGCTGCACATTACTGCCCGCACTGACAGCCACGGACATGGATTCACACCTCATGTCCTCCAGATCTTACCTGCCCACCGTCTGGTTGGCGAGCTGTCTCATCCGGTTAAACTGCTTCTTCATCTTGTGTTTTTCTCTGTTACCACCGAGCGGCAGAGCGTCTCCGCAGATCTCATTGATGAGACATTAAAGTCCGGTATCCGCGCTGATCCGAGGGAAGGCGAGGAGGTTCGGCTCGTTAGGTATCCGGTTCGGGCATCGCGGCGGACCAACGCGGCAGACAGTCGGTGACTTAATCCCAGCTCATTTTGTTTATGAACACTGTGTTTCTGTCCTCTCTTCGCTCCGCAGCTCCGGAGATGCTGAACCGATTCCTCTAGCGGTGACAGCTCGACGCTCCCAGCTGGTGCATCATGGGAAACGTAGTTCTTTTCCAACTCCTTTTTCAGGATCGGTTATGTTCATGTCATAAATGTGTCATATCTTTAAGAATGATCTGTTTTAAATTATAAATTATAACTTTTCTTTTTAAGTGAACCTCCTGGTCCTCTTTACTATACCAGAAGGGTTGTGGAAAAGATGTAGTTAAAAGAAAAGGATATGAAAATGACAGGTTAAAAAGACAATGAAAATGGATTAAGGAATAGCCTTTTTCAAATGTGTGATTGATAAAGGTATAATCAGATTTATGAAATGTGGTTTTCAAATCTCCATTTATAACAGGATTTGAATTTTCAAACTGCAGTATTTAATAATGGATTAATACATACAATTTACAGTTCCTCTTTAATAAATCGATTTAAAACTTGCAAAATAGAATCTTTAACTGTATGATTTTAATGTTGAGTTTAAAATGGATGTTTTTCTTTTTAATGACTCACCAGGTCCTTCATATGTCTTTTTTGAAACAATGTTAAAGGAATCACCATTAAATCTTATTACTTGGAGTTCGTATATTTATGTATATATGTATATTCAGGGATATTTATGCAACATGTTTTTATTTACTTGCAACATTTAACACAGCAGGATACATCCTCCACATGCTGATCATCAGTTTTGTTACACATTGCTGTGGGATGGGATCCCATTCCTCAAACAGCATTCAAAGCATGCCTGCCACTGGTTTTACTGGTCAATCTGGTACCACCAGCATGCCAGGTTCAGCTATAAGATTCAGACGAGTCAGTTTTTGGGACAGAAAAAAAAAACAACAACAAAAAACAATAGCAAACATTTTAATAATTTATTCATCATGTATCAACTGTTCAAAATACTGTAGATGGTGTAATGTGACATATACTTTAGTAATAATTTAAAAAATAAAATAAATAATCCCCACCTGTTTTACAGTTAATCCACACCTGAGGATTGTTTCTGACCATCTCTGTCCCTTTACGATCACATGTGTACTCATCTACTGATAGCTATTCCCAGAGGACTAATAGACCTAAATAAAAAAATGACTAGATAGATAAAAATATTTGCCAGTGGATTAAAATTATCTATTCTTATATAATACATGATTATTTAATTACCTTATTTCAAGTGCATATGTAACTCAAACTGGTTTCATTTGTTTCATGTTCTATGCTGGTGACACTTATGGTTATTGGTAGGCCTGATTGATCCAATCATTTCAGTACCTTATGAGCCTGTTTTGAAGACAAAACATCCTGGCATTTATCCATCCAAAAGAGGGTTAAAAGGCCAAATATACGACTATTGGTCCTTGGAAACTGTCTTTATCTAAACTGGCTGAAAGCATCAAACAGTTTTTAACCTTTTTTCATTAGTGGCCAAGCAACCAAAATTACTGTAAGAGCACATCGACAATGAGCTGCGCAGGAGATCACAGTAGAACCTGAGTAACATTTAAGATCAGTGTTCATATTCACAAAAAGAGGCAATGTAACCATGGTAAACAGTTTAATTCAGATCTTGTGTAACAGTTGATGCCGCTGATTGTAACAAGCAATTAGAGGATATTTACATTTTAACATAAAAATGGCACTGATAAAACTCTGTATGGCACCAATTGTTGTTGTTTTTTGCAGTGCATACAGGATTTTTCTTATATAACGAGTCAGTTATTCTAACTGCAAGTTTATCCAGAAAATAGTATATAAAAGAATATCTACTGTATAAATACAGATGCATAACTATACATACTGCTATAGGTCCTCATAAAATGCCATGACTTTCATATTAAACAATAAGTCTGATAAAGGCACAGGAACCACTGATTTCCACTTCATTATCAGAGGTTTTGTCTTAATAAATTACATCATTTCAACAATCTAAATTAGATAGATCAGCCAAAGAATATCAGATCAAGTCACCTAACTGCTGACATACAATGTTGGCCTCTGTCACGTTCCAGCTAGTATAAGGGGGTGAGGGTGCGGGTGGGTGGGGGGGTAAATTAACGTGCAAAATCCTGTAGATGGATAAACAGTGCCATCTTGAGGCAGATAAGATGAGAAGAGTCACAAAGGCGCCCCAAGAGTTACAAACGCCCATGAAGCTAATACAAATAAAGATAAATACATAAATATTTATAAATAAAAAGACTTGAGGTGTTATATGAATTTGCCAAGGATCTATTGCTCTGCTGTCTGCGAATTCAATCCAGTGCAACCAGTTTTGTTAACATGTGAATTGCCTAATTATTAAACAGAGTGCATCTGGATATTTTTCAGTATTTACATGATCCAATCTTTAAGACCAAGGAGTACAGCACACATGAGAGGGAGAAAGAGATGTTTCAATCCGTCATCTGAAAATGGAAACACCATGGCACAAGTGCAAACCTACCAGGAGCTGACAGAAGAACATTAATAAAAGAAGCAGTCAATGGCTCATGGAGGAGTTACAGAGATCAACATCTCTGATGGGAGGACATGACAACCATTATCACTCATGCACAGATCTGGATTTTATGTTAGAGGAGCAAGAAGAGAAAAAAATCATATGAAATCCCATTTGTACATTGCCAAAGGCCTTGCAGGGAATATAGCAAACATGTAAAAGAATGTGCCCTGGTTACATGAAATGTACATCTGCAGCATCCTGCAAAGCCCTCAATATGTAGAGCTGATGTCCAAAAGGTACTGTAGCACACAGTGGTGAGAGAACCATGCTGTCGGAATGACTTGTTTTCAGCAGGGACAGATGAACTGATCAGAGTTGATAGAAAGATGAAAGGAGCTTGATTGAGCTTGATTTCCCTTTCACTTACCCCTGATGTATCCAACATGGCGACAGTGTTTGACGGTAATGGAGTGCATTTACTTGATTACTGTTAAATATTGTACTTTCTACTCCTCTACATTTCTAGGAAGTTAGTCGTTAGTCATACCTTTTCCTTTGTCTATGTGTGTTCAAATTATTTTTTACAGATCAAATGAGATATGCAATCAAACTGATCGTCTAAGTACAGCTAAGTACTCATCGAGACATACTATTTTAATTATGGGAGGAATAAGATTATTCATTTTTAAACTCATGAAACTTTTTTACCTAACTCTAAGTGGCAAAATGTTATTATCTTATTTTAAGAGCAAATATGTTAATATCTTTCTGCTGATTATCATATCTACCTGCTCGAATTAAAGGGCAAATACACATTTTTAAACAAATTTTAGCCTAATTTTGATCAGTTATTGCAGGGTAATACTAAATTAATTTCCTATGATGTATGTGAAACTGTAACTGCCCCTTGGAGGAAATTAATATTTTTGCATTCATAATTTACTTACAGTGAGCTTTAAACTCCAGCCATATCAAGATATAATCATAGTTTTCATCAGTTAGATCAGGGGTCTAGAATCTTGGCTTTATAACTTAACATTCTGAATTATGTACTCTTGTAGAATTTTATTTGTGTGTGTGTGTGTATGTGTTTTTAGTTATTTAGCTCTGTGCCTCAATAAAAAAAGAGCCCCACCCTGGCCCATCTTAGAAATTTGATCTAGAACCGCCACTGGTTTTACTGTCATCTGAATAATATTTTGGATGACTATTTATGATTTCTACATTAGTAAAAATATATTGAAATAATACCACTCTCATTTTAGCAACTCTTTTAAAAAGTGACACACGTGTTTAAATGCTTCCACTCCTCTTTAAAGGAGGTGTGAAAACTGTAATCCGGCGTTTATGTTATTACAGTAAATTGTCACCCGGGGGCGCCATAGCATTTGGGCTTATTAAGCACCCATAGAAGAAGAAGTGTTACTACTGGAGTTTACTTGTTGAATGACAGAAGAGGAAACATTTCGGGGATTTTACTAACAGGAGTGGCCATCATTTCTCTCCGGCTGCTGGCTGCAGTGGTTTTCAACATTTGATTGCGAACTTCGTTTGGAAAAATGCGGGACCGAACAAAAGAATTAGGAAACGTGAGTTTTAAAGTTAGTGGCTAACATTAGCGAGCTAACATGCTAAAAGGAAAGTTAAACAGTGTATCTGAGTAAAGACTGAAACCTTCAGTCTGTAGTGACATTTCTTTTTTTGAAGCATAGCACGGGGAAGATATTTGAATAATTGTATTTAATGGTTGTTTTTTTCTGAATTTTGGGAGCTGAACGACATTGTGTTTCCAGCTTCCGTTTGAGCTGTAAGGATCACCGAGGCCGGGGGGCAGACAGGGCAGGGCTGCAAGGGAAGCACTACATCCTTAACGCGGGTATTATGTTTTTGTGGATCTGATTGAATGTCTTTACAGAAGGCCGAGGCCTCGGATGACGACGAAGAAGGCAAAGCTCTGATGATCAAACCTGGAACACCTTCAGGCAAAGAAGAAAAAGAGAATGAGGCTTTCTTTAAAAAGGTGAGGCCGGATAAGACGAGGGGTGAGAGCTGCACAGTAGGCTCTTCATCCAGACTGTTTACACAATTCTTATACGGGTTTTGTGTTGAAACTGTCTGATTTGAACGACCTTTTACGCAAATTTTAAATAACTACACAATGGTGTTTGCAGGTTAAAAGAAGAAACAAGTAGAGCCTTTTGAAAGCTTCAGGAGGAATTAATGTCCCTTCATTTACATGGAGACATGCAAGAGAGAAAAAAGGGACCAATCAGAGCTCTGAATCAGGTTTTCTTCTTAGTGCGAATTTGTTTAGGAAAAAATAGTTTTTCCTAATGCCATGAAATTCAAACATTTTATTTTATACTTTCCACGTGGTTTTGAAAAAAAATACAATAAATCCCTTAAATCTAAATGACATGTAACATAGAGCTGAACAGAGGTGAACAACGTTTGCAGTTCCAAAGCTTTTTCCAGTATAAGGAGCACTGCAAGGTTTCCAACATGGAGATACAGGACGCCATTACTCCCCTTGTTACATTAAAAGGTTAATTTCAGTTGTAGATAAGCAATCATTAGTTATATAGAAACCAGAATTTCCTTTTCCAATGGCCTCTTGATGTATTTATATTTCTTTTAATATTTCTTTCTGTCTTTTTGATATTGGGACAGTTAGGAAATTTATCTTCAAAAGACCTCTTTGTTTTTTTATCTACTGTATGACACATTTAGTGATAATTTAACGCAGCTTTTTTGGGTTCCAATCAGATCTCATCATCTTCACCCAAATACCTGCCTTTTCTGATTCAGAACAGCTTTATTTAAAAAGAAAATGCTTGCTTTAATTGCAGTAATGTTTAAAATATTACTGCTTGTTGCATAAAAATATCGAGTGATCTTTGAATGCCTGTATTAATGCCACAAAGTTTTAAGCAGGTTTAAAAGAGCCTGCAGCTCATTGCTCTTTAGCTTTATTTTGTTTGTAAATGTTTGTAAAATGTTATTCAAAGCTGCTTAGAAAAAAAATAAAAAAATTTCAACAACAAGTCGAAACAGTCAAGTATTTTTGACTGGAAAGTTTAACCATCTGTTAACAAGAGATTTAGAGAAGTAGCAACAAGCAGTTTAGTAAAATATAGCTGTGATGATTTACAGACATGAAGGTGATGCTCAGCGGTTAGCGTCATTAACTCTGACAGCATCCTGACTGTGTCATTTCTGGATTCACTGTATTCCTGTCTTTTATTAACAGATCAGCAGGCTGCAGATTTGTTCAAGTCCTTTATGCTTCACAGCATTAAAAGGTGAAAATGCCCTGAATTAATGAGCCTTTCTGGACTTTGGATTTCTCCTCTTAGTTATTATTACAGCAATAACTGGAGATCAATTCCTCTGTTCTAAATGTTTAGGGAATAAAATAATGTTTCCCCCTTTCAGCCACTTTGTTAGTCATGAAGATGTGATGCTGCTAAGCAGATTTTTAATGCTTTTGCATCAGTCTGTCCCAACCCTGAAAATAAAATACACAAAGCATTTGATGATATACAGTTTATAAGATCACCAGGTATGTTTTAATTCTTGATCATGGCTTCGAGGTCAGGAATAAAACAAGAGAAAAATGACTCACAGAAACAGCTTTAATAAGGTCTGACAGTCCAAACCAAGAACAGCTCCACCGCTGACTTGGGTAAAGACCTTGGATTGGATCTGCTGTTCCTAAAGATGCACTTTAAAAGCACGTTTTAGTGGAGCCAAATTATGTAGCTAACAATAGTGAAAACAGGCAGTTAATGGTATTCAGGATGTATTTATTTGCAATGTTCAGGGTTAAATATCACAGATCGGTTGTTTTGAAAACATATTAGGCTTTTCAAATCCTGATTCCTTGTCTCCCTGCTCATCTGTGAATATTTTCTTTCAAAATAAAAGGTTTTGGTGTGAAAAAAGGGTATAACCAAAAAAAAAAATGAATTAAAGACAAAAGTAATACATGCCTCTTTATTTTTACGTTGAGTCAGCACTGACCAGCGGGACGAAGCAGGATCAGTGTCTATCGTGGTAAAGTCTCCTGGTCTGTTGTCATTACAAACAACTATCCACTGATAACAGCTGTCTTTGCTTTATGGGACAGCATGAGACCCCAGGCAGTCTCATTCAAGTGATTTTACAATACTCAACTTTTATTATTAACCATTGGGTTACATCAACCTTAAACAGAAGAGGAGTGTTTCTATCAACTCGTTTATATCTGAGATTGTAGTAACTAGTTTGAAACTATGGTTTGAAATTTAAATTAAAACCTTAATTTGAGCTGCCTTGTTTTACAGGTGCAAGAAATTCACGAGGGTCTGCAGACACTCAAGAGGATGGTGGCCGACCTGGAGAACAAGCAGAAAACCGTGCTGGGCGTGGCGCTCCCAGAAGAGAGTACGTGTTCCTGTTCAGGACCTCGTTAGCTTGAGGTTTAACTTCAGATCAGACTGTAACCAACAAACGGATAAAAAAATGTTCAATGCTTGCACTGCCTTATTAATTTCACCGATTTGATCATTAGGCATGAAGAAAGAGCTTCAAACTCTTCGAGACGAGATCAAAACGTTGGCGGGTCAGATCAGCAGGAAGCTGAAGAGTGAGTGTTTTTAAAACGGAAGCTTTCCTCCCACAGCCTCTTAAATGCTGATTCTTCTGAACGTTTTTCTCTGCAGGTATTCATCCTAAAAAGGGAGACGACGACGACAAATATGTTTCAATCAACATTCGGATGCAGCGCACTCAGGTAGCACAATAACGGGGGCGCAAATGTTTTCCTGTTGACTTAACTAAAGAGAAACAAACATGATAAAAGTACCACTTTCTGCATAGATTAGAACAGAACCAGAAAGTTGTTTTTTTTTAAGTCGGTTAAGATCAGATTTCTTTAAATATGGTGGGAAACAGCACTCTGAATAACCAGCTTATTACACTTTTTCCTTCCACTTAACTTTTCATCCATATGCTCTGATAAAAGCAGTATGAACATCTCCCCTCCCAATCTTTCCCTCAGAATAGGACCATAGTTTCTAAATACGATTAAAAACAAAAACTTCAGTGTAAAAAGAGGTTTTTGAACCACTACGAAATTGCCATACTTTTTCCTTCCTCTCAACTTTCCATTGATATGTCAGAAGACTAAATGACTATGATTTTTTTTGTTATTTATGTTCCTCATTGGTGACGACTTTGAGACTGAAATAAATAAACGTAGTTTTAACTAGTAATCCATCCTACTGGGATGCAGCTGTGTGACTGAATTAGACTAAGTTCAAAAGATATTATGGCTGCTTGTTTTACAGACTTTACCCTAAAAATCCTCCCGTCTCTTCGCAGCACGCTGTCCTGTCCAAGGAGTTTGTGGTTCTGATGGGCCACTGTAACACCATCCAGGCCCAGTACAGAGACCGGAACGTGGAGCGCATCCAGCGGCAGCTGAAGATCAGTGAGTGAAACGAGCTGGGGTTTCCTTTCTTTTGTGTTACTACAGCAACTGGTCATTTCCTCTCTGGTTGTTTGATTATTTCCTCTTTGGGTTTAATAGCTACAACCAGCTGTCATTTATTTATGCCACAGAAATGCAAATCAATAAGAGAAACAAATCAAGCACTTTTCACTTGTGTAGAAAAAAAACAAATCAAATGCACCATCAGTATCGTTTCAAACCCGGAAACATTTTAATTCTCTCTTTTTGTTTTGTTTTTGAAAGGGACACATCATTTGCGGGGTTGAAGGTGCTGTTGGTCACATTTCTGAACTTCCTTAGATGATGCTGCAATCTTAGTTTTAGTTTTGTTTTACTCATTTCAACCTTGTTTCTGGGAATTTAAGATATTTTTCATTTAGGATGTAGAAATCAAAGCTCTTATTCATTAGTTCATTTAAGTTAAATAATCATTTAGTTAGGGGTAAGAATGAGATACTAATTAAAAACGAATGGGTTATTGATGCATCTGTTAGCCAATGGTTTCCAAATGTTTCTTGCAGCTTGTAAACAATCAAAAGTTGCGTCATTTTTCCCGTCATTTCAAACACAGTCAGACTGGAATCGGTGCTGCGTCTCCCTGAAACGTTAACAGGCGCGGCTCTGATCAAAATGCTTTAGAGATTATTTAGGCAGGTTTTAACAGGTCTTACTGGTTGTAGTAACTCTGATCTTCATGTTTCAGCTGGCACCAACGTGACAGATGAAGAGCTGGATGCGATGCTGGAGAGCGGGCAGACGGATGTTTTCACACAGAATGTGAGCGAACGGGAGGGGAAGTAGGGGGTCAATTCTGGAAACGACACATTAGCTGCTGTCAGTCCAGAGCGAAGGGTTGACTGGTTTAATTTGTTGTTGACTCTTTAACTGCTTAAACTGGACACCAGATTTGGTAAGACTTTTTTGACATTTAGACTAGATTGTGTTAAAATATTCACAACCTTAGCTTTTTTTTTTTTCTTTTTTTACTTACTGCCCCATTAAAGCATCAAACTCCAGTGTTTTATGTTTTTAGAGGGATTTTATTTGACAGACCAAAACAAAATGATCCAAAAATGTGAATTGTTTGGAGAATTGGGCATTTTCAAAGTTGTGTTGCAAAAAAAAAACTTTGAAAGGGTCGATAGTTTATAGAAGAATGAACAAAAAAACAAACATTTTTCTAGCAGATTCTTGGTTCTGTTTAGGTCCGGGCTTTGACTTAGCCCTCCTGCCACATGGATATACTGTCAGCATAACATTAACCCTCTATGTTCACTCGGTCTCCAGCTGGATGATGAACCTTCATCCCTGCCTTTCTCTGCACCAAAGAACTTTAACTTCTTGTATTTAGCTCCGCCCACCAACTCTGACTGGTCATCCTGTTAAAATCAGGTCATTATAGCCAGATTATAGCCAGCACTAGTCTCCATGTTGGTAATATCCCCTATTGTTCAGACCATAGGTCTATCGGAGTGGTTACCAGTATCAGACTTCTTTGATTCATATTTAATAAAATCATATAAAATCTGCCTTTATTTCACAATCAAGCTTTTGCATTGCTTTGGATTGGTCGGTCATATATAATCCTAAAAAAAATCCACCCGCGGTTGTTTAATTATCTTTTTGTGTCACTTTAGTGAGAATTCCTGCCACTTTTTACAGCCTTAAAAGGATCCCTGTTGTAAAACTGTAACGTTAACGGCAAACGTCTGTGGCTTTCAGATCCTGATCGATGCGAAAGCCACAAAGCAGGCTCTGAATGAGATCGAGTCCAGACACGATGAGATCCTGAAGCTGGAGAAGAGCATCACAGAGCTGCATGAAATGTTCCAGTACCTCGCCATGGAGGTGGAGGCTCAGGTACAGCTTCGACGCCATAACGCCCTCATCCTGCAGTTTTTTGTTTTTATTTATTTTAAGGGACGATTGGTTCTGATGCTTTTGTCTTCCTCAGGGGGAGATGGTTGACAGGATCGAAAACAACATCAAACAGTCTGCTAACTACGTGGAGAAAGCGAAGGAAAACACAGAGAGGGCAGTCACATATCAGAACCAAGCTCGCAAGGTAAAACTGCTCCATTTTTTTACCCAACGAATTTAAAGCCAAAAATAAATAAATAAAATCCTTTATCCTCGGCTCAAAACTTCTAAAACCCCTTTTTTTTGGGACCAATTATATACATCTGTTACAAAATCATGATTGTACCATCGAAGTAAAGACACGATGCTGCAACAGTTTCTTTTCAGGCTGCAATAAAGCAGCAGTGTTTGATCCAGAAACCGGGTTTAAAAAGCTTATATGTATTCAGATTAAATAGGTGCATCTAAAAAAAAAAACAGGCCTGCTGTGGTCTTTGGTCTTCATTAAGCTGTTTGTTCTCTGCAGAGGTTTTTATTTTGAAGGTCAGGGTAGAAGGGGATGAATATGCCGCTTTTATACTGACCTGTCACATATTAGTTTGTTGTATGAAACCGAATCATGTTTCATTTTCAGTCGTCTTAAAACCTTTTCTCTCCCTTCTGCAGAAAAAGATCTGGATTGCCATCTGTTGTGCCATCCTCCTCCTCATCATAGTCATCGCAGTGGTCACCAGTTTTGTGTAAATACGTGAAGCCGACAGGAAGAACGGGTGAATTTAGTCTGTGTCGATTTCCCTCCTCTATCCTAGTCTTCCTATAAACACAGCTTTTCATCTTCAAGAAGAGATGTGTTCCCAAAGTGCTGCAGTTTTGGACAGTTTCTGTTCCACAAATCAGAGGCTGGCGTCACAGTTACTTCAGCTGCTCCTTCATGCCGAAGCAAAATGAGGAACAGTAAATGAGCTTGAGCAAGGCACACTGCAGTATTTAAACCCTGACACTGATTATTCTGTTCTCAGGGAAAATAAACTGTTAATTCTTGTTACGCCTCTGCATGAAATTAGCGACCTTTAAGAACAATTTTATAGCCTTACAGAAAAGACTAATATAATTGTACATAATGTAATGTTGCCGATTTACAGATATTTGACTTTTTTTTTTTTTTTTTCTTTTAACTTGATGTGTTTTTTTCTTTTTTAACCGCCTTCATGTAACAATTGTAAATAGGTCCTGGTCCCTGATACGAGGCTGCATTTGTAACACTTGTCCAAATAGCTTGTATTTATATTCTGAACACTTAGAAAAAGAAATGAAAACAATCACTAATTAGAAAGCCTTTAAAACGGTGCCTTCTCCCTGTTATCCAGATGGGAACATTGTGTTTTTGCACCATTTCTGTTAAAAAGGGATGAAGTGGTTTTTAAATCGCATGTTGTAACACGGTTTGCCTCACAGCTGTACTTCTGTTCATTTTTTCCAGTTGCACTGTGACCACTCTGTCCACAGCATGAGAAACCAT
The DNA here is from genome assembly GCA_034780135.1 of Jordanella pulchra. Taxonomy (NCBI): domain Eukaryota; kingdom Metazoa; phylum Chordata; class Actinopteri; order Cyprinodontiformes; family Cyprinodontidae; genus Jordanella; species Jordanella pulchra. The sequence continues at coordinate 22,557 of JAUZNJ010018679.1, read as the reverse complement.
TTTATTTATACAGATCTGTAACTAACTGCTTTAATTTACATAAAGGCAATTGTCCTCATTGTGCTCCTGTTACTGAAAATGTTTCCTCCTAAGATGGAGAACAGTTGTCTTTATCTAGCTGACTAGCAACAAGCAGGGGAGGGGCACTGCTGTGGTAACAAACAGAAAATCAAAAAGGTATTTAAACTCTCAGCCAATCAGTGAGGGGGGGGATACCGTTAACTAATGTTAAATCTTTTGAAAAAAAAAATAAAAAAAATCCTGTTTGATAAAACATCTGAAAAATGTTTTTAAATTTTTTTTTTTTCCCGCCACATTTAAGTGCACAAAATACATAATTTTTGGTCTTTTTATTCAACTGCAATTGTCATTTTCAAGTAAAACAATGTGGAATAACAAGGGATCAAAGGAATGCAACAAATAAGAGACGAACCCAAAGTAAGACCATCACCAGGAATCACCTGTTCCCGACATCAAATTAAATTTCACTGTCATCTGGAGCTGTGCTGCTCATATTCACGCCTGTTCTCTCCGATGAACGGGGGGGGGGGGGTGCTGGCA
>JAUZNJ010018679.1:0-21986 GCA_034780135.1 Jordanella pulchra | reverse complement strand
ATAGAGACATTTGGGCAGAATAAACCTGTTAGCACTGGATACTGATTGTATATTTCATGTTCATGAACGATAATCTGGACATCTCCACATCAGATGCCGACAAACAGGCACTCGCCACAAAACCTTTACCTGCTCCGCTTATTCGCTATAAATACAAGGCTTAGCGTTAACTATTCAACCAGGACATTATCAAACTAGATACTGTAAGATATTAAGGACAGATAAACCCAGTTCATGTAAAAACAGCAAAACAACGGGGGAAAAAAATGACGTATCTTCTCTTTCTTAATGTGCAAATGGGTCATTTGAACAGAACTGATGGCGGTGGATCATCCAGAGCTGACAGACCTGCTCTCTTCCTTTAAACCCTGGAAGAAATCATAGGATGCATAACTAATTAGGACTGATGTCTTGCAGAGGAAGTTGTCACACCTCCAAGTTAGAATAAATGGGTCACTTTCAGGTTTAAATGTTGGACAAAGTACCCCCCCCCCCAGGATGCTGTAATGTCCCAGCTCTGGATTTCAGTCTTTGATAACTACAGTACTTTAATTGTTTATTTTGCACCTTTGTCCCTGGAGGTAAATGAATCCACTCCACCTCCTCAATCAGTCCAGCATCCCTGAATCCCCCCCCCCCACCCCTCAGTCAGCAGTGAGCGGGCGACTCTGTTCTGAAACTGAGGCAGGGAGATGTCTGCTTTGTGCAGCACTTGCCCCCCCGCAGCAGCAGCAGGCCTGGAGGTGGTGACATGTTCTCGTTTCTGCTTGAGCTTTTTTTTCTTTTTGAAATCTTTGGCACTCTGGTCATGTCTTGTTGCGTTGTTGGTTGGAGGAGGAGCGGGTGCTTGCGGCCGGAGAGCGTGCCTGCACGGCTGCGAGAGCAGCAACACTCCGCAGGACTCTGTTCGGCATCCCCTCCGTTCCCGGGCTGTTAGTAACGTCCTGTGAGGGTTTGTGGGACCTCCTGCTGTCCTTACGGTCCTTCTGCCTGTCCTTTCTATTTCTGCCGCCCTTTGATCGCTCAGGGCTGCGGTCTCTGTCGCGCTCGCTCCCTGAGGAGGCAGCCCGGGAACCTCTGTGCTCCGTGTTCTGTGAGCTGATGCTGCGGGTGCGCTGGCTGCTGTTACTGCTACTGCGGCTCCTGCTGCTGCGCCCGCCACAGTCGCCCTCGCCGTCGCTGCTCATGCTGCTGCAGGCGCTGTGGCCTTCGCCTTCCTTCCCTCTTGACTTCCTACCTTCCTTCTCTTCAGGTTTGGGCCTCTTATACTCCACCTCCAGTGGTGGAACCAGCTGACCGGGGCACTGCCGCGTTGAGCGGGATGCAGAGTGGCTCGTCTGATCTGGGCTTGAAAGTTTGCCACTTTTGTTCTTGCTGGGATTCACAGAGTTACACGGAGGAGAGGCCTGGACCACTTTGGGCTTCTGGTTCTTGTCAGTAGAGAAAGCAGTTTTGGCCCCCGAGTCTTTCCGTGTGGTGTGACCTGGAGTGTCCACCCTGCCTTTCATGGCCAGAAGCTTGGCAGCTGCATTCAGAGCAGAGCACCGTTTCCCAAGAACCTCCGGCTCAGGCGGCAACAAGGGAGCGCTGTTGGTCTTTCCTTTGCTGTCCTGTGGCAGCTGAGATCCTGCAGACTTCCTCGTGATCCTGACGGAGGACGTGTCGCTTCCCGATTCCCCCCCGGTGGACGTGGTGGTGTTATTCGATGGATTTCTTTCAGAACTCTGTGTGGCTTTCACACCTTTTCTGTCCTTGGTTCCCACTTCCTTTTCCTGATCCTGCAGTTGGCGCTTGGCGGAGCGGGTCAGCCGCTTTCTGCTCTCACTGCTGTCTGAGTCAGAGGAGGAAGAGGGAGACCTGGATCGCCTCCTGCGAGAGGCAGGAGTGGCTGCTTCCCTCTTGATCTCTTCATCCTTCTCCTCTGTCCCTCCCTCAGAAGTTTCCGTTCGCCTCCTCTTGCCAGAGTTCCTGTTCTCGTAGGTCTTCTTGTGGTGAGCATGCCGAGTAAGGGTCGAGGACGCGCTCCCGGATGAGGGTGAAGAGGAGCGAACAGATTCCTGACTGCTCTCCCGGCTGATGGACCTCTTCTGTTTGGAAGGTTTCTGATCTTCTGCTTCTTTTACAGCTTTGTCTTTCCGAGGAGCAGTTTTGATTTCTCCTCCTTTTTCCTTTCCTGAGTATGAGGAAGTCTCCATCCTTCTCCTTTTAGGCAGTGATTTGCAGGCGTCCTCCTCCTTGCTGAATTCCGGTTCCTCCTTCAATCCATCCGACACCATTTCTGAGTCGGAGTCTTTAGTTTTCTTTATTTTGGCTGTTTTTTCAGGGGGATCGGCGGTGGCATCCTTTGCGGGGGTCTTTTCAGAAACACTGGTGGGCTGTTCTTTCTCCAGGGAGATGATTGCTGTGGTTTGGTTGGGAGAGAGCAAGGGGGAAAAAACAAAGGATGCAGTTGAAGCTGCTTCTACGTCTGCAGCAGCTTTTTCTGTCTCTACAGTTTTCTCAGCAGCTTTGGGGACAGAAGTAGAAGTTATGCTGACTTCCTCTGTTGAAGTTTCTGCAGATGTTTTTGCCCCAGCAGCTGTTTCATCTGGAGATGAGTTTGCCTCGACAAGGTTTGCAGCAGGGGAAGCTGCAGAGGTTTCTTCACATGGTACCAGCTCTGCTTTTATCGGAGCTCCTGCAACTGATTCTGTTGCAGCTGGTTGTGTTGAAACTGACTGCATCAGAACTGAAGTCTCTTCTGTATTTGCTGCTGGAGTCTCGTCTTCAGCAGGAGAAACTGTTCCAGAAGTCTTTTCAGATGTGGTTGGGGGTGAGTTTGGTGTGGCTGTTTTCTCAGTTTCTCCGTCTGATTGGTTGGCTGTTTCTGTCGCCTCCTCTCCCTGTGGAGCCCAGGTCACAGCCGGTTCTGTAGGTGCAGGAGAGTTTTCCAGGAGGTCCTGTGGAGCAGCAGTTTTATCTGTGTGCAATTTGTCCGTCGTGCTATGCTTTAATAAAGGTTGAGCTATCTGGATTGCCGTGGCAGGTGGGGGGCTAGCCTTTAAAGTTTCATCATTAGCTGGAGGTTCAAAAGAGTCCGATTCTGCGGATTCCATAATTACAGAGATAAGGGAGGAGTTTGGTTCTGAAGCAGCTGTAGAAACATCTGCTGTAGGCATCACAGAGGGGGGTGTTGCTGAGGTGTGGCTTGTGGTCTCTGGGGTGGAGGCCACAGGTGATGGGGGGTGACTCTGACCTGAGGCAGGCAGGGCGGCAGATTCAGCTGGGTCCAACATGGAGTCTTCAGCTGTGTGCTCAGCAGGAGGCGGAGCTACAACTGAAGCCTCTGGTGTTTGCGTGGCTCCTGGCTCAGAGGCTGTCTCTGCGGTGGGGGTCTCCGGGGGGACTTTAGTTTCAGTTTTTGTTTCATTGGAGCTTTGTGCTTCACTAACAGCCTCTGGTATTGCTGTGGAGTCTTTGCGGGGACGACCCCTCTTCCGTTTTGGGGACAGAGGGGGGCTTCTGCCCTCGCTCGGGGAGGAAGGAAGCGTAGGAACCACTCTGGTTTCAGGCTCGGGTAAAGCAGCGGGGGTCTTAGGGGGACGGCCCCTCTTTCTTTTAAAAGGCATCACGAGGCAGTTCATGCTGGACTGAGGGTCCGGTTTCTTGGTCTGGGGCGCTCCTCTTCCTCGGCTCTGAAGCTGCTGCTGCTGCTCACCCAGCTGAGCAGCCATGCGGGATTCAGTTTCCAGCCTGCGGCGCACAGGAAGATTTCTTAGCACTGGCATGTCAGGAGACAGGTGAGGAGGTGAGTAGGGAGGGTAGCTTCTGACAGGCTGAGGATGAACAGTCAGACTTTGGCTGGAGTCGTCTTGGGGGGATCGGTCCATAGACAGTTTAGTCTTTTCTTCGGTGCTGTGGGATGTATCGTCTTGGCCTGGTTCCTCAGTACTCTGCTCCTCTGCAGTAACCTCCTCTGATGAGCCCCCGGCTTCACTTCCTCTGCGCCTCCTCCTTCGTGGCTCCTTCTCCTCCACCACTGTGACGAGCCTTCCTGGAAGCTTTCGCAGGACTTTGGCAGACGGGGAATCATCGACCAGGCCCCGGAGGACCTCACCATCCGCTGTCTGACGCTTGCGAGGCGATCTGGAGCTGGCGGAGGGAGGAGACATGGGTCCGTCGTCATCTTTGGCGAGATGTTCTGCTCCAAAGCTGGAATCTAAAGAAGACTCAGACATTCTCCTCTCTTTCTCCTCTTCGGCTGCTTTGGAGCTTTTGGAGTCGGTCTGTCCGGCACACTGCTGCTTCCCTGCAGGAGGAGAACTTGTGGAAGGAGAAGGCACTGGACTGGGATGGGAACGGCTTGGCTGAGTCCTCGTTTTGGCAGCCTGGTGGTCTCTGGCTGGAGAAGAGGCCTTAAAAGTCCTGGCTGATGTGGGGGTCTTATTAGGGGTGGGGTCTTTGGCAGCTCCTCGTCCTCTTGGACCACTGCGGAGTCTTTCAGGCACTTCTCTGGACGTCTGTGGCTCAGGTTCAGTTTCGGGCGAAGCTCCGCGAAGTCGGCCGCTGGTCCTCGTCGAGGTCAGACTCCGGTCCTTGGGTTTACGTCCACGGCGGGCAGGAGTCTGCTGAGCGGGTTCAGAAGCTGGTGTTGACAGAAAGTCATCGTCATCTTCATCAGATGAACGGTGGAGCATCAGTCCCTCCTCCTTGGCTTGATCCAGGCCCTTTCGGGCAGCTTCAACCTGCTCCTAAAACACGAGAGCAGAATTCCCATCATTTACTTCTTTATTTAGTTAAATATTCAATATAAACACCATTTAATTCAGAGGTAACTTTTAGCCAGGAACTACGTGACAGGGTCATTTTTTAAATACATTAAACATTTAATCATTTTCATTCAATTCCATTTTTTCAAAACTTAAGGCAATTTGAAGCTTAACTTTATTTTTTATCCAAAGCTTTAAAAGTTTTTTTTTGTTTAATTGATCGTCTATATTGTTTTCAATAAACTTTTGTCAAATGCAAAATGCAAAAAAAAAAAAAAAAAAAAAAAGTTTGGAGGAAGCCTAAACCTTTGATTTATTACTGTTCATAAATGGCAGCACCCTGTCCCTGCAGTAAAGCGCTCTTGTATCTTTATGTTTCATTACAAACTTTGATTGTAAACAGATCCAACATCAGCAGGAAGTTGGTGTATTTTAGTAAATCATTATATTCCACAAAGTTTATTACTCTTATTTTCCTTATAACGACTTATAGTTAAATAAAAGCCTGTCGTTAAAATTCAATTAAAGTACTAAATAAGAGTCAGAAAAATTATTTTTGTACCCTGAAAATCTGTTGGGAGACTAAAGAGTTGTCAATACATTGTTGCTGTATCCAGGAAAATAGAGTGGAAAGAAAAAATGAATTTTGGGAAGATTCACAAGGCATGGACTGCAGCTGAGCCACTTTTTCAAACTGGTCTGATCTGATATCTTAAATGTTGTGTCTTCATTAGTTGTGATAAAAAAAATATATAATTTAATACTAAAAACATGTTCCACACAAGCTGAGTCATTAAAATAAATGATTTCTTTTATAAATTAAAAATGAACGCCCATGTTAATAACAACAACAGAAAACAGCACAATCAGCACTAATGTAGTATTTAGTGTTGAGCAATAAAAAAAAACAAGTTCAGAATAAAAAGGGAGTGGAGAGTTTTAATCATTCAGACTTTTAATAAACTTAAAACCTTTGAATCATGAACCCCTAAAATTAGAGGACAAACAAACCACTTTAATGGCAATAAAGGGAAGAACAACGGGAACCGGACGCCTACAAATGAATACATAAAGTAGTATAAACAGCCGGAATGGTAACGATGCCTGACAGCTGACCTCACAGAGACTTTTTCAAAACTCCATAGAGATTCATTACAGTCAACAAACGGCTAATCTAATGAAATCAGCGACTCACTAAAGAAACCAGCTTTAAATAAAAAGTCCCTTGTATCTGTTTTGTTCTGCAAAGTTTGTATAAACTCTCAAAGGGCACAAGCAGTCTGCGTGGTCTCTGTTCCCAGCATTATGTTATAGTAACAGTGAAGGACTCCTGAATCAAACTGACCAGCAGACGCCTTTGGGCATCACAGACATTTTTTGATACATTTTCAGGTCAGATCTGTATAAAAGGTTCTGTGATTATCCTTTAGTTGAATTTGAAAGTGAATCATTACCTCGGCTTGCTTCAGCTCCTCCTTGCAGACGTCCTCCAGAGAAGCTTCTAGGAAGTTCATGGCGTATCGTTCAATAGGAGTGAGCTGCAGACAAGCAGATGTGAGAGGAAAGCCAGACGGTTTAGTCTGAGCCATGAGGACACGATGTTAAGGTGAAAACAGAAGATCAACATCCCAGTCACCTGTTCCACCAGAGCTGCAATTTCCTGCTCCGCCTTGGACAGCTCCTCCACTTCCTCCTGTTCCCCTCCGTCGTCCAGTGGGATGTTCTCGTTGAACTCGGCCAGCTCCGCCACTTGCTCCGCTTTGGCCTGAGAGGCGGCCACGATGTCTTCCTCATCCTCGGCTCGACACAAAGCCTAGACCGTGGATGAAGTAACAGGATGAGCCGAGCAGAGTTGTGGGAGTCAGATGAGGCTGGGAGGACAGAGAGCTAAAGCTTGTAGTGTCTCTAACCTGCTCCAGAATGGTGGTGCTCTGTTTGTTGACGCCTTCCTCTTCCTCAGCCTGAGGCACAGTCAGCTCCACGGCCGCCTCCCTCTTTTCCCCATCGTTGACGTCAAACAGTTCCCTGATGGTTTGCTAAGAGAAAGACAATGAGAACCTTTAGCTAAAAACCAAAGCATTTCATTAAATCTAATAGAAGGATGGATGTTGGTACCTCTTTGAAGAAAGCAGTGGTGAAGTTTCCTCCCTCGATGGCCATGTCTCCCAGCATCCTTTTCTGGTTGGCTTTCTTTAAAATGTTTTCCTCGACTGTTCGCTCACTGATCAACCTGAAAAGCGAAGGATTTGAAACTCCTAGACTCAGTGTGGTAGCAATTAGGCTTTTTTTAAACACATGAAAAATACAGACCTGACTTTGTCTTATTAAAAACCTTTGAGTTTTCAGATTTAGAAAAAGAACAAAACAACTGCATCTGATTCTGTTTGAACAGGATCTTAAGAATGATATACAAAAAACAACAACAAATAAAGCATAATAACAAATATCAGCCTTAGAAGCTTTAGTTGGGTCTTATAAAGAGTATTTGATTGAATTTTCATGAATGAACGACATTAAAAGAATGTTTTCAGATCTATTTTTCTTGTCATTAACTTGGAATTTACATGCATCTATTTCATTCAAGTAATCAAGTTTCCCTTAAAGGCTAAAAATGCTGCAGATATTTAACAAATATAATAAAAATGTTTGTTTTAGTAAAATGTTATGTAATATTATAAATGACTTTTATTAGAATAAAATAGCTCTTGGGATTTTATAGGTTGCAGATTTTAAAGGGTTGAGTGATATTAACATAAAGGCTGTTTTAAACCATCGATTCATCAATTAACCTTCCAAATCAGTTACATTGCAATTGGGTGAACATTTATTTTATTGTGATGAATCTGTCATCATGATCATTTTTGATTTATCATCCAAATAAGTTTGAATTAATAATGGTGAAAAACTCAAAATATGGGTGAATTCTGAATTAAATTTTCCATATTTCTTTTCAAATTGAGAAACAAATTGCAATGTATACTTTTTTTTTTTTAAACAGTAGTGGTCAAATGCTCCACCTGTAGATGTGGACATCCCTGGTCTGACCGATTCGGTGACAGCGGTCCTGCGCCTGAGCATCCATGGTGGGATTCCAGTCGCTGTCGTAGAAAACCACAGTATCAGCCCCCGTCAGATTGACCCCGACGCCGCCGCTGCGCGTCGACAAAATGAAGCAGAAGATGCGCCGGTCTGCGTTGAAACGCTCCATGAGGGCCTGCAGAGGAAAGTGTGCAAACCGTGAGACGTAGAAATTATTCATAGTCAAAGTTTATCAGCTCTATTTGTAGAGTGCTTTAAAACAGCTATTAGCTGAAAACAAAGCGCTGAACATAGTTAAAAATAACACAATACAGAATAAAATGCAGCAATAATAAAAAAAGGTGTTAATACTAAATAAAAACCATCACAACAACTAAGTGCTGCCAGTGTTAAAAGCCAGCAAATAAAAGTAAGTCTTAAGCAGCTTTAAAATTCGGCAGTAAAGGATCCCTAATGTGCAGCAGGAGGTTATTCCATAAAAGAGGAGCAGAAATAAAGAAGGCTACACCAACAATGATGAAAGAGCAGGTGGAATGAAATCATTTTTTCCAAACTGGAAGACTTGAGTCTTGTTTTCATTGCTTCCAATTAGAGATTCAGACATATTTCCCAAACCTGTCTCTGCTCCACACGGGTGCTGCCATCCAGACGCAGGTAGATGTGTCCATGGTAGTTGAGGAACTGCTCCAGCACGTCCAACATGCGCGTCATCTGAGTGAAGATCAGCACGCGGTGGCCTCCTGACTTCAGCTTTCGCAGCAGAGTGTGGAGAGTCTGAAGCTTACCTGCAGACGGTAAAAAAATAAAAAAAAGGTGAATGTTGGAGGATTCTGAAAAGATGGTGAAATCATTTCCATTTTCTTCAGGTAACATGACCTGATAAGAATAAAAGCTTCCCCTTCATGGATCATCGGTTTTTGAAAGTATATGTTTTTCTCCAACTCACCACAGTCGTACTGTATGAGCCTCAGGTCAGGAAACTGAGTCCTCATGTTGCAATGGATGCGGTGGAGGCTGCGAGTTAGTGGAGCAACTTGAGCCGACAGCGTAGAGGAGAACACTGCCTGTTTGTGGCTCAGAGACGGAGGGGGGTGGCAGCAGTGCATGGTGATCAGAGGCGCTTCCACAGGAGGAATCACAAACACAAACCTAAACATAAAAGATTTTTTAAAAAAGGAATGAATTATCCAACCTCTCTCCTTAATAGACCTGCATGTGTCCGTTTCTCAAAGGTCTACCTGTCGATTATATCACTGAGGAGCTCCACCCTTCTGTCAGGGCTGTGGATGGCTTCTCTCAGAGCACCACTCTGGAACCAGTAGTTCTGATGGTCTGGCTGCTGTGCAAACAGACAGCTGCTGTGGCCCGAGCGTCTCCACTCTCCCTCCACTTTCAGAGCAGCCGGAGACGGACGAGCGCCAGGAAGGAAAGTCAGGAAGTCTAAGACCTCATGGCCGTAAACAGGCGTTTCCCCGCAGTGGAGCTCGTTGACCCGGAAGATTAAGTCCAGCCTGCTGTCTCGCTGCCGTTTGATCTCATCAGCCAACCATGTCTGTTAAATCACAGACATCTAAATCAACGCAAACAGCATTTCCACAAAAACCTTTCAACAGACCAGACTAAAAGGTCGCTGTAGCTACATGCAGGATGTGTAAATTGGTGAGAGATTTATTTCCATGCAGGCTTTATTCCTGCAAAACAGACTTAATACAGACGAGCCTCGGGGCAGAGGGAAGTTAATGACATCAACAGAAGATGCTCACCACATGAAAAGGAGAGCGTAGAGGAGGACGAGGTGCTCTCCTGCGTGGGGGGTGGTTCTGTGCGCTCCCACTGGGCTTTGGCTTGCTGGTAGCTGCTGGCTGGCGGCTGCTGCTGCTGTCTCGCGGGGCTGCCGAGGGTTTGGCCACAGATGGTGAGGCAGCAACCTGAGGTGGAGCTAAGAGGAAGAAGAAAGGAAAGGATATTCATCTCTCCTGTAGTGGATACATCGGGTTTAAGATGTGATGACACCTTCAACACCTGCATCCCAAAGTGTTTAGCTTATTCTCATTGCAAAAAATACAACCAAAAGATCTTTGAGGGATTTCTTTGCTGCTGTTACACATGAGAGGCTGTCAGGATCTCTCTAAGAGTTTTGCACATCTAGATATGTTTTTGCCTTTCTTTGCAAAATAGCTCAAGCTCAGTCAGATTTGATGCAGAGCTTCAGTCATCAGCTTTTAAATTCTGCTACAGATTCTCTGTTGAGTTTATGTTTGGACTAAGATAATAAATATTGTGTTTCACTATGAGGCTGAATGCTGGGGATAATGCATAGTAATCAAACCTCTATAAATGTATTGTAACTCTTAAATATTATAATTGATGAATACTAAAATTAGTACCATTAATAGATTTCCTTCAGCAAGTACTTATTTCCAACCAATCTCCCTTTGAAGTCATATTTTATACAGCTAGATTTATCTTGAGGTTAAATTACACACAGGGAGAACCAGAGCTACTAATCATTGTCCACATCTGAAGGCAGTTGTCTAAATAAGGAAACTGATGACAAATAAAAGTCCTAGTGCTCAGATTTCTTTTATACACCAGATAGTTGCCAGATCAAATATCTTGATAAAATACGATAGCCTGGTGGTAAATAAAGTAAAAACTTGATCTTAAAGTTGTTCAGGATTTCTAGAAAAGGGAAACATTTTGATTCAGCAACTGAAGGTTTATTTTTTCTGTTAAAACAAATAAACATAAATTAATACTCTAGAGGAAAAATAATTTAATATGGCTAAAAATCCTAAAAATAATGACTCTTGTCCAATTGTAAAAGCTCCCAGGTTTGACTTCCTCCAGACAGCAGGTATCTAGATTTATTAGAAGCTGCAGAAAAGCAGGAAATCTCCAACCAGGGAAGCAATCAGCTCAGAGAAAATGTCAACCCATCTGAATGTTCTCTCACCTGGCTGCTCCGTGCTGGAGGGAGGAGGCTGCACTACCTTGAGGACAGGTCGCAGGGGTTGGGGCTGGTTTGGGTTGGAGCCTGGGTGTCTGAGGGGAGCTATGGTGTAGTGAGCTGTAGCAGGACCGGGACCAGGACCAGGGGTGCGGGGGACAATCTGCAGGGGAGCTGTGCTCCTGACAGGAGTGCTGCTGGTGTAGGGATGCAGGGAGGGGTTTGGAGCCTGGGGAGCAAGACGTGGGGAAGGGGCGACTGCCAACGTGGGCACGGGCCCACCCTCCTTGCCTGCCTGGCGCACAACAATCTTCACGACTCCAGGGCTGCTCACTATGGTTGAGGGCACTAAAATTAAATTAACAGAAGAAAAACGATCAAAAGGATTAACTTTTTTGCCCTAAAAATCAACAGTATCCATGTTTGGTGATCCGTTAAAGGAGGTTTAAGGTGGGATACCTTGAGGTGAGGCATTGGGTGGCAGCTTGTTTGCAGCAGGTGTGCTGGTGGTTGTCTGGACAGTCAGCTGTGCAGGTTGGCTGATGAGATGCTGCACTCCACTGGACACAAGGTGCATCACGTTTCCTACAGAGAAGCATCAGAGAAAACAAATGGTTTTGTTTATTTTATTCCATCTGGATGAAGCAACCTTTCAATTTGGACTTTTTTCTCCTTTGCTCAGTAAGCCGAGCAACTTTCCCTACTTCAGCCAAAAATAGAAGATATTTGTCCAGTTATTATGCTGGCATCTCATCATGTTTTTTAGTAAATTCAAGCTGCTGTTGAACAAGCCTGATTATGTAAAGTTACCACATCCTCACTGGACTATCTTATGAAGTTACAAATTTAATCCAATTTTCTTTCAGTAGAAGAAGACATAATTGATCACCTTTATGCTAAACATTGAACTTATTGTGTGAAATATTTATCCAGTGAAAGATAATAAGACATTAAAAGAAGCATATTAGTAGGGAAACAGTTTGACATGAGTGAACCGTTTGGTGTCATACAGAGACAATCATGAGATCAGCGATTTAGTTCATCAGTTGGATGATACAGTAGGACTACGTCACCCAATAATTCACTCCTGACCTCCTGGTTTGTGATTCAATTCTTTTCTAGGTTTGAGTTCAGAGGGAAGAACAAAGCTTTGCATCAAACCAACCTGACTGTTGTTGTTTTGAAGTAAACCCAATCTGCAGCCTGGAGTTCAACAAGAAACTGATCCGACTTACAGCAGAAACGTACTGAGGACTGAGTACAGAGAGGTCCTGACACCATGTCATCTGTAATCTTTACTAAACTGTTTATGGCAGTAAACTGCTTACATATTCCACGAATTAATAAAAGAACATAAATAATTTCTTCTTATTATGAAATGCAGAGGAAAAATAAGAGATTATCAGGAATAACCTCTTAAGTGGTCACAAACCATATTTTAAACACCTCAAAGACCTTCATCCATCATGTCCATTTAAACTAATCTAAACTTGAACAAACTAAATTAGATTAATTCTGCTGATGAATGTAATTTCTTCTAATGCAAATGTTTTAACAGTAACAACCTTGAACTGGCCGTGGCCCGGCTGCTGGGACCTGGTGGATCTGAGCTCCAGAAAGAGTCAGTTTGTTGCCTTGAAGCTGAAAGGTGACGGGTTTGCTGCCCTGGCTTGAAGATACGGGTCGTCCTGCCAGAGAAGCCAGCTGTGCGATGCTCACCACCTCACCGGCTGGGAAAGAAAGACAAAGAAACAATCCTATTTATTACAAGTTATTGACTGTGTAGATTTTATTCCAGGTTTTTTTCTTTTATATACGTTTTCAGGCCCAAACACAACATCAGAGTGAAAACACTCACATGGCAACCTTGCTTGCATGTCAGGGCTCAGTAAAACCCTCTGGGGCATGATGCTGCTGGGGGCCGGGCTTGTATGGGCTGCGATGCCAGCTGCACAGGGAGCACTGGGAGGCCGTACGGTCAGTATCGGCTTTGGGGCGTTGGATCTCACTGCGGTTTGAGGAGGGGGATTGATGGAAGGACGAAGCGGAGCTGTGGGCGCCACAGAACACATCACTGAAAGACATTAGAAAACACGTAATTACTCAAAGGCTTTCCAGAGTTTTAGCTAGTTTTTCTTGTTAACATGCATTTCACCAACCTTGCTGAACTACAGGAGCTGGAGCAGGAGCGGGAGCGGCCTCGCAGGACGGAGGAGGTTTGGGGGTCTGAGCTGCAGGTGGAACGGAGCAGGTGGGTTTGTTCATCAGCAGAACTGGTCGATTATCACCCTTAGGTGGTGGCTGGAACATTCTATAAAGAACAGAACAATTAAAAAAATCCCTGTTTGTCGACAGTTATTCAGGAGAGTCAGATTAAAAGGAATAAAATTAATCTGACTATAGAAAAGTAGTTTTTTATATTTCTTTAACGACAAAAAATAAAAACCTTCATGAATGATGGAACAATGATCTTAGCTGCAGCAAGTACCTGTTGACCTTCATGCGGACGGGTTTGGGTCTAGGAGGTGGTTCAGGGGACTCTGTGATCTCCTGTATAAGCTGGCGGCTGACCTTGTGGCGCGGCAGGAAGACGTCTGCCTGGTAACGGCTGACGTGGCGCTCCAAACCAATGAGGTAAAACGCAGAAAGGTCGCAACGCTAAAAATTTAAAGCAAACAAAACAACATAGTCCCTCCTTCAGAGTTCATCTTAGCGACAAAATCTATTTACGAAGAGCATCTGTTAATATGAACCTTTAGAGGAGAAACCTCCAGAGCTTCCTGCACCAGGGAGGCAGTGTGGAAGATGATGGGCTGCGTGATGAAGGGCGACTGGATGGGTCGAGGGTCAAACAGGTTGGGGTGGTTGCACACTTTGCGGAGCTGCATGAGGATGTTGATTACAGACATGAAGTGACCACTGGCCAGAGTCTCCCGGGTCCTGGCAAGACAAGCAGTGATAAGATTTAAAGAACACTTTGAGTAAAATGCATAAAAACCAAGAGGTGTGAATACTTCAACGGTTAATCAATTTTATCTCTTTTTTAAATGATCCTTTAGCAACTCACGAGGCTTGAGCCATGAAGTCATCGTAGAGAAATCTCTGCCTTTTGGAGAGGCGACAGCGAACCACGTGCTCGTATTTCTTCGGCATCTGCTTCTCCACGTCGACCTTGATCCTCCTGAGCAGGAACGGCCTCAGCACCTTGTGGAGCCTCTTGACCAGGCCCTCGTTGTACTCCTGACTGCCTTCGATCATTCCAGTCAGCGGGTTGGAGAACCACTCCTTGAACTCCCGGTGCGATTGGAAGACGTGGGGCATGAGGAAGTGCATCAGCGACCACAGCTCCATCAGGCTGTTCTGCAGAGGAGTTCCCGTCAACAGCAGACGTCGGTGGCTGTGATGGGAGAGATGGTAGAGCTGAGGTCACGATAAAGACTCCTTCTGCAAACATGGACGAGCTATTTGCACTCAACTCTCTTTTAAAGATACCCATTTTCCCTAGGTGTGATGAAATCATTCTATCTTCATATCTTCACATTAATTAAACAAATCAAAGAGGAGTATTTTATCCAGTCTTAAATTAAAACTATATTTTATAGCTTTAAAGGGTAGCAACCTTCCTGCTCTTTTAATACCTTTGAAACAGTGTTTCATTTTGGTTCTGCTCATTTTAGCCACTAGAGGGCAGCAATGGACACAGCAGAGACTTCCTGCAACATTATAATTGAGCTGAAGGATTTTGGAACTACTCATGAAATCATAGCTAGTCATTTATTACCAAAAGAGAAATAGAAAACATTACTATAAAAACACAACGATGTCAGCATTTCTCGCTTAAAACATGACTTTAGCAAACAAGCAGGCCGCTTGGTACAACTGAGGAGGACAAAAACAAACCTAGCTAGTATAATTACAGCTATTTAATGCTTATGACATCTGATATCTGTGAAGTGCTCCTTTATGTTTGCAGCTTACTTGAAATAGAGAAAATAATCCAACATGTTTTGAGAGGCTCCACAGACCTGTTGAAGTTCAGCAGACTCTGCCAACGCTGTGACTTAAAGTTTTTGATGTTCTGAGCCTCGTCCAGGATCAGATAACGCCAGGATTTACGTCTGAAGGCCTGATGATCTTGTAGGACCAGCTTGTATGAAGTAATGCACACATGGAAAGCATTGGGTTTTGTCCATCCCTGAGAAAAGATTTGGTGTTAAAAATAAAATAAACAAAAAAGACAGGGGGTTTTCATTCGTCTATTTTCTCATTTCTGACCATTAATAACAAATTACTAATAGTTTTTTTTGCCGTGGAAGAATTAAGGATAAATAAATGTAAACTGTAAAACTTGTAAACTCTAAATTAGTCATGTGACTGTGAGGTAATGACACAAGCATTGGGTTTAAAACGGACCTTTAATAATACTGCATAAATATCAAGTGAAAAAGAGAGCATGCATGATTTCCATAAAACCATTAGTTTGCCTCCTGCATTGCACCATTGTGTGTGTTTACAGGTGTTAGATGGACATGAATTTAAGTCACTGCTCCCCCAGGGTTCCACTGCAGAGCGGATTCTTCCAAAGACCCTATTAAATCGGGAGTGTTTCAGAGCGGAGCAACTCAGAGCGGTTAGACTCGGATCACACGACGATTTCATAACTGCTCAGTAGCTGTATATACATGTAGGCCTTAAATAGAACAGTGGAGTGGTTATTTGGCCAGTACAACCAGTGTGTATCTTTATAAAATGCATGAGTCGTCTCATATAAACCTTGGTTCTGTGCAGCAGGTAATGTTTTGATGTTTTAGAGTAAAATGCGATCCGCAGTCTGCACGTGTATCGTTTAAAACTCCACTGGATCCACTTTGCTTTTTAGCAACTTACTCTCTGAACGATCGGCTCTACTTTAGATGGACGAGGACTTGAAGAGTCAAGCGTAAAAATAGACTAGCCACCTATAGCGGAACGTCCAGCAGACCATGCTTCTGGGATGCTTCAAGGGGTGCCAGACGGAACCGCTCTCATTGATTAGAATGGCTGCGTCCAGCCGTGGCAGCGGGACATGGACGCTCCACGGACAATTGGCGCATTTGGTGGAACCTTGGGGTCAAAAGTATACAGGTTCCAGCTATCTTTGCACAACGCCCATCCATTTGATGAGAGGCGACAAACCGTAAACTGACAACAGCCAAGATCACTACAAGAAGTGATTATATTCTCAATAATTAAGCTCTGTGTCTCTTTGCATGCTTCTAATAATCTCCTCTATCTTAGTTTAGCTTCCCTTTAAACAAATATGTCCATCAGCATATTAAAATAAATGCTTCAACCAATCAGAAGTAGACATTTCACCTGTCGCTTCAGCTTCCTCTCCTTCTGGCTGCCGAAGTAGGTGAGGATTTTAAACCCTGGACACCAGCGCTTCAGCTCCATCTCCCAGTTCAGCATCACACTGGTGGGCACAATGATGAGGTGGGGACCCCAGTTCCCTAAAGGAAAAAAAAAGGATATATATATAAAAAACAAATCAAAATAAAGTACAAGCACCTTTTATATGGAGAGGGATTTTTTTTTTAATTACCTTTTTCACAGGCGAGGTGAGCCAATAGAGCGATGGTTTGGATGGTTTTTCCCAGGCCCATTTCATCAGCAAGGATCCCATTGAGCTTCTTCTCATACATGGTGACCAACCAGTCCAGTCCAATGTGCTGGTATTCCCGCAGAGTCCCGTGAAGCAGGAAGGGGATTGGGGTCTTCACCTGGAGTAGGGATAAGGAATGACAAAGGAATGATCCAGAGGTTTGGAACAAGGATGACTTTCAGCTCAATGGTGAGACTCAAAAGGTACAACCACCTTCAGACAGGGGGAAAAAATGCACCTAAAAACGAACAGGTTACAACAATCAACAGTCACCACAAGAGTCAACATTTGTAATTATAGATATAAAAAAACAAACAGGTATACAGGCAGAGGAAGAACAGAAGACGGTTTTCAGCATGTCTGGGATTCATTAGGCTGTGAGAGGCTCTCAGTAGAAAACAGGAAAGTATTAAACAATACTGCAACTTTAAATTACTTGAATGTTTCGGTGTGATATTAGCAACACCATAAATCATATTTTAGTAATTAAAGAAAGGAACATGGTCTCAAAGGTTGTGATTGGTGCAGGGTTTGATAACCAGACCTTGGTTGTAGCCAGAGTGTAGCCTTTGGGCTGAAGGCTCTCTGCTGTCGCAGCAATATGGCTGATCTCTTTCTTTGGCCTTGAGCTGGAGGAAGGCGGGCTGTGGTCTCCCTCCTTCAGCAAAAGCTCCATCCCTTCCTCTCCACACTCATCCTCCTCTCCATCACTCTCATCCTGCTCGGTGTCATCGTCTGCACTATCCCCAGGAGAATCTAAAAAAGGAATCTAGTTAATAGATTATCCAAAGGTTTTTCAAACTTTGCACTTGGTAAATGATAAAGAAGTCAGGATTCTGGAGGAGCTCTTATACCAGAGGACGACGTGTTGCTTTCCACATCACTCTCATCTTCTTCATTCTCCACCTCTTCGTCCCCAGACACCTCAGAATCAGAGCTGGCCTTGGAGGCAGAGGCAGAGGGAGCCTCGAAGTCAGATGCATATGCTCCTTTGTACTTTTCCAGAAGCTCTTCCAGACTCATGTCACCTGGAAGAAAAGCAGAGACGAAGTCAGGTTTTGAGACATTTTTTGTTTCATACAGCAGGAGCAGTAATGAAGGTTCCTCGCTAAGGTACTGATCTCCTTACAACTTTTTAACGTTTCGTAACATTCAAACATATTTCTATCCTTTGTTTGGTATTTAATGTGACAAAGAAAAAAGCAGCACATGATGTGCAGTTCTGAATATTTGCACAGATGCAAATCTGAAAATCATTGCATACAGCATTTAACTCTAATCCCTCCTGATCAATACTTTGCAGAACCACCATTTTAAGCAATTAGAGTCGGGTTTTTGTTTTTTAGGGATATGTATTTGCACATCCAGACACTAAAGATCTGACGCTGAAGATTAATTTAGCCAAATATTTAATCTAGCCAAAATTTAAAAAAAGATCCAGATGTAAACAACACACATACAGTCCTGGTGATAATAGGCTCTAAAATTGCTCAAAAATACAAACACAAACATACCCTCTTTGGCCAGGTCATCAAGCTCCTCAGCGTGGTTGACATTCCCTTCCACCTTCTCCTGGGCTGCTATGGTGTCTTCCTCATCCTCAGCTGAACACAGGACATGAAATGGAAAATTATTACCCACATGAAAGATTTCCTGTCAGAATTCCCAGCAAAGCTTCCTCTCTGTTTTTTAAAGGTGCGAAACTGATAAGGCACTATGCTGCTGGTGGTTTTCCAACATCTCAATCTTACCGTCCTCCTCATTGGCAGCAAATTCTCCATCTTCATCCTCCTCCGCCGATAGAGAAGATTCCTGTGAGCATTCTTCCTCTGAGCCAGACTCCTAAGTTTTCCAAAGATTAAGTGATTACTTAGTACATCAAGCAAGAAACAAAACCCACCCAACAAACACCACTAACATTTAGCTACAACTGTTATCTAGCTAATTAAACAAAGCTGAGAAAATGTAGTTTTTCTTTCAAACAAGGAGTTTGCCCTGAAAAATAAACTCTAAAAGTTATATCATTTGTTTGGATTTTTAATTTAATCAGCAATGGCTCGTCATATAAACTCACAACGTTCTTTGTAATTAGCAGAAAAACCTTGATTAGCATTGCAGCTAATCAGATATTTCTCATAACTGCTTACAAGCTTTTTGCACATTTCCACTGGTGCTTTTTTTTTTTTTTTTTTTTTTTTACCTTAAATATTTTTAGAGAGTGAGTACTCTACCCAGATGCTTGAAAAAACCCTGAAACTTATTTTATTATTTAATCCAAACAACAACTTCTATCTGGTTGCAGCTGCCTTCTTTGGTCATGTAACATCTTTCTCCAATTTTAAAGCTAGCATGATAATTCCTGGCTAAAGCAGTTTCCTCTTCATCGAACAAACATTCTCAAACATCCTGTTGGCAAACAGAGCATGAATGTTGGATGACGTTAGAAACTCAAATTAACTGCAGTTCAAGTAGTTTACAATGATACTAACACGACATATGGGGATAATTGTGCACGTACACCAAAGACGTTTAGGATTAGAGGCCTCCTTTCCATCACCCTAATCTTTAGCTCCCCTGAAGGTTAAGATTCAAGGGTTTACAACAAAATGTTACAAGTTCTATTCAGTAGAAACTGCATAAAACTTGTTTAAATGAAAGTCAATAAGGGGTTTAAATAATCGTGAGTTTAACAACATTATTCTTACTTGCATTTCTAAAGGTCCCCCCCCTTCTTTTAATGCATTTTAAACACTTACAGACATCTACTGTTCACACCTCAAATACGTGATCAAAACCTTTACATTTGAGCAGGAACCGTTGTACAAGTGGTGACATTGGTCGATTACTAACGTGACCTGAATGCATCACTGACTGTTCAGGTAAATTCTGATGTATTTAACTCGAAATCAGAGCTGAAGGAACCCTTTGGTTGGGAGGCGAACCTCTACCTGCCTCTTACACAAACAACCAGCTTCACAGTTGGGACATAAAAGAAGAAAGGTTTGAATTCAGAGCTCAAACATTTAACTCATGAGCTCCTCCAGCTGAGAACACATTTCAGCCAACATGTACCACTTTCCAGACTTGAGACGTTCGTTTATTAAAATGACTGAAAGAAACCTTTAAATTATGCCAGCAGGATGCCCTTTCTAGTGATTAATAAACTCAAACTTTATAGATTTGAGTTCTCTGAGTTTAAACCAGTTATACAGACTAAACACTGAGAAGCTCCTCAATGAATGGGAGGCGTTCTGTCTGAAAAAGACTAGGAGTGACTAATAAACCAACCTAACCCCATTAAAACTGAAACATTTATCTTTTTTTCCACTCTAGGTCTCATATTTTCTTCCCTTTCTGTCCAGTCTCTTTCAAAACTTTCCCAGGGCTGTTTGCTATAGTTACCTGCGGGGGTGGCAGTTTGAGCGTGCTGAGCAGCTGGTCCAGGGGCAGCATGCTCTCCTCCTTTAGCAGCTCGATCTCCCTCTGATGGCTTTCGGCATCATTGCCTTCTTGCTGTTCCTCCACCTCTATCGTCTCTTCATCGTCCTCCTCTTCACCAGGAGGCTCAAAGTCTCTGTCTAAAGAAAAAGATGCAGTAGAAGTAATGGATTAAAGAAATGAGGTTGGTAAATTGCACTTCTATAGAGAGGAGAGCGTCCTCTTATCCCTTGTACATTTTGAAACACAAACTTCGAAAACAAAGTAGCAGAGGACTCCAAAAAGTTCCAGACAGGTTATACAGTCCTGAATGAGTTGTTCTACTAGAAGATGAAATCTCTCTCCAGGAATGGAGACCTTAATCCACGCGTCTCCCCTTCATGACCAGTAGCAGATTGCAAACAACACTTCTTATCACAGCTCCTTGGTCCTTTCACCAATGTACCTCTAATGCCTCCATCTGACCAGGACCATAAAATATCCCTCATGGGGGGAGGGTTGCCCAGACAGCAGAGGTAAGGTGAGGAGGTGTTCTGGAGCTCAGAGAAGGAGCAGGAGAGAGTAGCAGGAGATCAGAGCAAGAACCAGGGCAGAGAGCACCAGAACGGGGCAGGTTCACACCAGGGAATCGGTACCATGGAAACGCTTATTTACCTGAGGCAAACAAATGCAATGGTCCGTTAACATATGTTAACTGTGCTGAATACAGAAGTTGTAGCCGTGGACCTGATGCTGTTGACAGTTATGCTTAACCAGATGTTTCCTCAGATTTGTAGCATTACTCCCGCTGGCCTTGTACTTTAATTCATTTAATTCAAACATTGCAGTTAGTTTAACCTGCATTGCATTCTAGAAAGTAAAGCCCTCCTCTTAGGTGCTTTCTATGCTAGCTTTGTTTACTGTAGAAGCAGCTTCTTATGTCATCATGCTCTTGTGTGTGAAATTCTGCATTCAAGTCATCCATAGAAAAAACTACCACTCTTCCCTGTCAAAATAAGGTCTTTAGGAAGACCTTATTGTGGGAAGTTAGCCTTAGAGACCGGAGCTTGACCGGTGGGGGCTGCCACAGGCCACTCTGGGCAGCTTGTTTCCTCTTATGACATCACAAAGGGCATGCAATTCAAACAGACCATTCTGAGCTCACATTAGCTAAGAGGTAGATCAAAGGAATGATAGAAGCGAAAGTGTTTTCTTTCCATCTGTGCATCTTATAGGCTTCAGGACACATGATGTCACAAAATGTTTATAATGTGAATTTTACATAATATAGGAGCATTCTTTACATCCACTTAAGTTAACATAATTTTTTCTATCTTCCATGTAGTTAAAAAAAGGCACATGCTGTCCCTTATTGGTTCTCTCAACATGACACAAAAGTTAATTTCTCCATATCCAGTTCCTGTCGGTGCGTATCCATCACAGGTGTTGCATCTCTGTAATCATCCTGATTGCGTGCATCTGCCGCATTGCAGCTCTCCTGCCTCTTCATAGGGACAACATGTAAATCGATCGCTCCGGTCCGTGTTTAGCATGAACGCACCATCAAGACCAGCTGGATTTAAACTGTAATTAAATTACACACAGGTATACACACATGCAACAATAAGGTTACATGTAAACAGAGCTGGTTAGATTGATTTTAAGGCTGCAGAGTCCAGTGATTTAGTTTAAGACTTGAAGAATTCATTCAGACAGCTAGAAAATGCATTTACACAAAGTAGATAGAAATAAATAGCAATGATTATTATATTTTAATAATCTTTAGGCTTTTTTAAATCACCAGCCTGCAAGTCCATTGCTTTTACACCTAAAATCAAGTGATTTGACAAATTTTGACAATTAAAACCACTTTTCCTATAAGTTCATAAAAACTTACAGATTCTAAGCATGAGGAAACCAATGGGGAATTATTTGAAAATTACTTGTATTTGGAGTCCTGCGAAAAAAAAACAAGGAGCTGTTGCTTCAGGGACTTTATTTTTTTTGCAATTGAAAATGAAGAAATTCCAAAGCCGGGTCGAACATAAATGCAGGAAAAACTTAAGATTTTTATTTGTCCAAACAAGTAATGCCATAAGTTCCTTTCACTTCAAAGACATGTCCTAGTGTGTTTGTCTGTTTTGTAGTGTCCTCATAGTGATAGGTTTTCGGCTATAAAGTAACTATA
>JAUZNJ010018668.1:0-17310 GCA_034780135.1 Jordanella pulchra | reverse complement strand
GCCCCACAGGGAAGCCGCCAGGGACAGGCCAGCAGCCACCCAGGCATCCACCCAAACCCCGAGCTCCACCAGTGCGCTAGCGAGCCCAGGCGCCAGCCAGAGAAGGGAGAGCAGGACGGGGGAAAGAGGTTCCTGGGAGAGGGAGCAGTTCAGACCCCAGCCTGAGGAGAAAAAAAAAAAAAAAAACCCGGACCCACAATCACACATAACTGAGAACCAGAAATATTTCTGATCTGGAAAGGGTCAGATCTGGTTCATGGCTAACAACTTTTAGCTTAGCTAGCTTCGGTGTTTGAAATGAGCCATGATTAGTTAGAATAGACTCATTTGCCATCTTTAAATGTAAATATTGTATATATTAAAAATACTGATAACGCTTTAGTATGAAGATATTCAACTTATTTTTTTTCCTCAGATTTTATTATGTTTGTGTGGTTGATGCTAGGACATGCTAACGCAGATAGAGAGCTATGCTACAGTTGCTAACTGAGGTCGTTTACTGTTAGCATCGGGATCAAAACATTTTTCTCAGATTTATTAGAACAATGTGTTACGACGACTGAAAGATGCTTCATTGTTACTTTAAACAGTCATTATCTTTGATTTCACCTTAGCTTCTGCTAATGGTGTTAGCTCTAGCTAGTTAGCATCAGTTTGTTCCAACAGATTTTTCATGTTTAACGACCCATGAAAACTTTGGGGTCAACGACTCAGTGTAGCACTGTCTACATTTACTCCAAACACAATCTGAAAGAAAACAACTCTGCTAACGTTAGCCTTCCTGTGTTCGTTTACTCTGTAGGTTCCAGTCTAATAAGACGCAACAGCGTCATCTACCCAGAATGCATTGCAGGTGCAAAATATAACAAAGGATATGCAATCTTTAAAATTGTGAGTTTTAATGTATCATTCTTAATCTTAACAGCATAATCACAACATATGTTCCAGTACAGTGGTGATCACATGACCGCAGCTCACATAGCAGTGGATATTGACCTCAAACAAACATATACGTCTCAAATTAAACGAATACTTGGATTAGGAGTTACTCAGTGTTGCTTTCAGATTTCAGCAACATAAATAATCTAAAACATGGTTTAGAGTTGGCTTCATTTATTTCACTGCACCTTGTATTGGTTTTGCTTTGGTTTGGTTTGGTTTCAGACTTTAACTATGCTAAGACATCAAAGATCATGACTTCATCTGGGAAATTATTGCTTTTTGTTTCGCATCATCACGAAAGTTCCTCGTCTTGCTTTGATTTAAATGTTGAACTTGGAACAAAACCAGCTATTCCTGCTGCACATAATGGAAATGAATGGCTTATAATGGAAATGGGACGGCCCAGACAAGCACAGAGAGCCAGAAAGCTTACAGCTTACAGAAAGTAAAAAAAAATATATAAAGACATAAATAAAATGAATGGATCTGTTCCACTGAAATGATTTAGGCCCAAAAAACGCTGATATTAAATAGAAATAAGGAATGTTTTATTTTGGACTTGGTCGGTGATTAAAAACAGTCACTGTTGCTTTTTGCTTTGAAAGAAAACAAAACCAGACGACTTTTTATTAGAAAATAAATTTTAAAACCCAGATGAACTGACGTGTAGCAGCAGAGGCTCCTATGTGGAGCGTTTCTCCACACCCTGTTTGATCCCCAGGACCAGATGGACGAACCAGTTGATCTGAACCATCCAGCCTTTCTCCCTGCAGATCTCGATCTGGTCCAGCAGGTGGCGCTGCGCGTCGTCCTCGCTGCGGCCCACGGTCAGCGCCTCGCGGATGTACTCGATGTCCTCCTTGCTGGTCAGCTGCGGCATACCTGAGTTTAGTTTCACAGAGACGGAAAGTTTCAGTTTGATCGAAACGAACGTTTACATTCAACCCGTAAATAAAATAACGTTAGAAGCGATACCAGTCATCAGCATCATGGAGAACAGGATGATGAGGAGGTTGGTGTGATGTCGAAGAGCGAGGTAAGCCTTCACGCACACGTCCTGCAACAGAACCGCACAATTAACTGATTGTTTCCAAACGAATCGACATGTTTTACTTTGTTTACATCAATAGAAGAAGAAGAAAAATTCATCTTGCACCTGAAACTTCAGGAAATGGGGGCTGCTCTTCTTCCCCGATGTTCCCATCACATACAGGAAGTCCGGCGTGAGCACGAAGGGAACCCACTCTTTGCTGATTCCCATAAAACTCTTGTAATTCCCCAGGATGTGACCAAAGTCGATGTGGAACAGATTCCCTGCAGAAACAGGAAGCTCCTTCACATCTACTTTCAGCTGAGGGTATTTTTTATTTTTTTTTTTTTTCGGGTTTCAGTGTGAGACGCAAACACAGACAGAAGATTACCGGATTCTGTGATCATAATGTTGTCATTGTGACGATCTCCAATCCCCAGGACGTAGGTGGCCACGCAGTAGCCGCCACAGGAATACAGGAACCTCTCCACAGCCTGCTGGAACTACAGAAAAACATGTTAGAGGTGCAGAGTCATCATTTTTAAATCTTTATTCACCAGTAGCTCACTCTGGTATGAATGAGCAGGAATCACACAGTCGTGGGAAAAAAAAAAAAAAAAAAAAAAATCACACATTTCTGAGTATAAATCGCAAATCTGGAAATAAAAAAAAAAAAACATTTATAAATACAGTTCACAAACATATGAATGGAGATTGCACATTTACAAACAGAAATCACAAATTCATGAGCTGGAATCCCATATTTACGAGTAGGACTTACAAATATAAAAGTACGACTGTTTGATTTGTAAAAAAAAAAAACAAAAAAAAAAAAACACAACTAGACTGTTTAATTCAACGGATCACCGATTAGTGAAAAGTCTTTTTTTTATTACTTTTGTGACAATGTCGCTCCCAATAGCTGCCAGCAGATGGCGCCACGTCAGCTCATGGTACACAAGGCTGTAACTCTATTTAGGCTCAAAAAGGACTATCTAAACCCCATCAGGGTGGATTCTGGGTGTAAATAATCCTGTTTTATCGGGATCATATGGATTGTGTCTGTTTTTTTCCCTTTGTGTGGGTATATAACATAACTAGACACCTTTAAGCTTCTTTTTTACTTGACTTTTGAAGGAAAACATGTGAAAACAAGCAGTCCCAGGCTGAGTCTGCAGGTGTGTGTGTGTGTTGATGTGGCAGGATGAACCCGCAGCCTCGCCTCCTTCCTGTCAGTAACTGAGCCGTTTCCTCCGATTTGATAAACAAACCCACAGCAGGAAATAAGCACCTATTTGATTACATAATGCATCTGAAGGGCACAGCGGGGGAGTGTGGAATTTAGTACTTTTTTGTGTCTGCTTTGCTAGTAAATTTCCTTATTGATTAAAGCTAAACTTTAAATATTTATGAAATAGAAATATATGTTTTGTAAACTTCTATTTTAAACAATAATTTCACTTCTTTCAATCATTTTTAATTTAAACCATTATTAAAGCGACGGGAGGAGGCAGGATGTCTTCATTTGTATCGATAAAACGGTTTTGATTTAATTATATTTACTCAACACTGCCCCTGCTGGTCATTTTGTGTAAAAACACACAGTTTTCTGAGTCACCTTTTCCTCGCCGACACATTTGTCCCGCAGCCACTGATGGAGGATTTCGTCTTTAAAGGCTCCGGTGCTTCCGACGACGCTCTGCTGGATGTTAGCTATGGTGGTGGCGTCCTTCACGATCTCAATCATTCCTACAGGGAGGAGAAGGTTAAGAAACATGGCGGCAGGAGACCCACACAGACGGGGAACAGGTGAAATTTCTTCTGTTTTTTATTGGTTTCTGTTCCCGCAATATCAGACAAAGACGACCTGAGTTATAGCAAAGAAATCAGTATTCGATTAATAAAGAATAAAGAAAGCATTTAAAGATAAAATTATGAAAACGTCTCCTTGTTCGGTCAGGAAACGTCACATTTTTTGGTTAAATTCACAAGATACAAAACCTCTAACCTGTGCGATCAAGGAATCACTAACTTATAAGTCGTTTTTTATCTAAACACACCAAACAAATGCCTCTCTTTCTGGATTATAAATTAATACTTTCTGGGCTCTTTATGAAGGACTTAGTCTCTAGTTTTTGCCTCTGCATTCTACATTAAACAGCAAAAAGGGAAATAAAAGTATGTTTCTTCATATACGTATTTTTCCTTAATTTGAGCAGGTAAATTGAACAATCTGTAAATGGAATTAGATGCTTTATGTTTTAAAAAAATAAAAAAAACAACTCCACCATCATTTTTTGAGTTTATAACAACTGATCTTGTTTTAAGGCAGAAATTCTCCTTCCTTTTCTCACCTGATTTACCTGCTCAAATCAGAGACTAATAGACTGATTTTTAGATCAGTTTTTATAGTAAACTAAAAGGCAAACTGCTAAAAAGTTGTGTCCTTAAGTACAAAAATACGTTTTTTATTTTTATTTATTCTCAGCAGAATTAATTTATTGTAAAATGAAGGCTGGATGATCTGTTGCAGGAATCGACTAAATGACAATAAAACTCACTGGACTATTTATGCTTTAAAGTGCAAAACAGCAACTGGAAAATGAGAATGTTACACTTTTAAAATACACTAATTTATATTTTTTTTAAAATCATTAACGTTTGAATCCAGCAACAGACTCATCAATGAGAGCTCTATGGAAAGGTGACGCTTAGAGGACGTAAATTATAGCGTCAAAAAAAGCTGTGAGTGGAAAAAATAAATGGGAAGGCAGAGAATGGACACCGGCTCTGGCTACTTCCTGCTGCGGATTGATTCGTCTCATCCTCTTTCATTTGCATTCCTAAAGTTTCAGTCTAGTGGATGTTTTTTTTTTTCTCTTGGGTCAATCCTCTGGGACAGGAAGTTTGTGTAAATGTTTTACATATGATTGACGTTCAGCAGTTCTACTTTCTTCATTTTTCCTGCAGGAGGCCTGGCTAACACTTTGTGACCTTAAGCTAACGCTTATTTTAGGTTTGCAGCAGCACAAAGATCCAAATATCAAAGATTGAGCAGGAAACTTGACTGAGAGGCTCTGGAATCAGAATAAAGGCTGTTTGGGTAAATAGTTAAATTAATAAATTAATTTAAATAAGTAAATTAATAAAGTATTTCTTAATTGGACTGAAATAAAAAGGAAATTTTGATTAAAAAACAGTCAAAAGGAAAAGAAAAAAATAGGAATTTTTGAGAGCTTTAAAAGTTACTGTACTTTTTCTGATAAAATGTTTCCAAATAAAAAAAAAAAAAATTCAAATTAGATTAGATTTATATTTTTTAGACTGAGTTTTACAAACAAGGAGTAAAATTTGTTGGGTTTTTTTTGCAAGCAAAGAATCTTTTCGTTATAGAAAAGAAATGAAACAGAAATCCAAAAATAAAATGAAAAAAAAAATTTTTTATAACATTTTTTAAAAAAAAAAAAAAAATTGTAATTTTTTTTCCAAATAGACTTTTAGAATGACATGTTTCCACATTTGTATGTTTTCAAATAAGTTGAACTAATTGTATTCTTTTCAAATTCCAATCCCTTTCTGGGGGGGGGGGCGGGCTTTTCTCTGGAGGAGGAACAGAGATGCATTTCTATTGGTCTGCTGGACGTCAGCAACTTTTTTACTGGTACAGAAACTGGGATCTGGAAAATGCAATTTGTAAAACTAAACATCTAAAACAATTCTGAAACAATGAATTATGAAAATATACAATCTGTAAAAACAAAATGATAAAAGTTTCAAAATATTACATTTGAAAAAGTAAAAAAAAAAAAAAAAAAAAAAACTGTTAAAAATATTTTTCAAAGATTACATAAAAAAACGTAAAGTTACACTTAGATTTTTTTTCTGATTAAAAGCATTTTCCAAAGTTTTATTTCTGTAATACTTTTATTAAATAATAAAATTAATCAATAATGGAACTAAATTCACTCCATAATGATCCGAAAACTTTGGTTTAAAAAAAAAAAAAAATGGACAAAAACCAAAGAAAGAAGCCGAGCAGAGCGTGCAGCAGAGGGCGACTGACCTATCCTGTTCCCGGTGGAGATGCAGCCGTACGGTAGGAGGCACAGGTCCAGAGACTCCGTCTCCCAGATGGACTCCATGATGAGCAGAATCTGAGGACGAGAGGAGACGCCTGCAGAGGACTTCCTGTAACCGTTGATCCTCTCTGATGCGCCTGCATCGCTGCCGACTCACCTGCAGGATGAGCATGTCCTGTCTGAGGTCGTCGCCGTCCTTGAAGATGATCCCTATGGGGTCTTTGGACAGCGTGGTGGAGTCGGCCCTCTTGAACTGTAGCCACAGCGGCTTCTTCTTGGACGCCATCACCTTGCACTGCTCGATCTGCACGCACAGAAGCAGACGGGTCGGTTCCGGTGTCGCCCGTGCATGGTTGGGTTCCGGCGTGTTCCGGCCTCACCAGCAGAGCTCCGGCTCTCAGCCCCGGATCATAAGGGACCCGGAAGCTTTCCGGCAGACCAGACGACTGCAGGGTCTCCAGTTTCTGACGCAGCTGGAACACAACTGACAACCGCAGAACAAAGTCCAGTTTTACAGGAAGTTTTATCAACATCCAAAGTATTCCTGCTTTCCTTTATGAAACACAAGGAATATTTTGTCCCATTAAAACCATCATGTATTTACTGGGATTCTTTAAAACAGCACATTTATATTTACATTCTAGTATCTAGTTTGAAGTTAAACTCATTTAAGTTTACAGAAATGGTGGAAATATTGTTGCAAGGAATCAAATCTTCCTTTTTGATTTGAACCCCCAGAACAGAAAGAACCGGATCAGCAGCACCTTGATGTGAGCCGTCGTTGCCTCACCTTGTGCTGTGACGTCGTATTTGTCGGCAGACATGGCCTTCATCTCCCGGGTGACTTTCTGAAGCGCCTCAGTCATCTCCACCTGGAGAGCAGCCGTTAAAAAATATTCAACCTAAACCCCTGCAGTTTATTTCACTTCTCTGATTATAAACGTGTCTAAAGCCGAATTAAAGTATTTAGAGCGGGAGCCTGTGTTTAGTCGCAGGAGCCGCCATCACCTGTTTCCTGAAATCCTGGAGCATGTTCTCCCCACAGCCTCGGAGGTAGGCCTCCAGCAGCACGGCGTACCTCTGCTGGTAGTGCATGGACTGGGCGATCTCGCTCCGCAGGAACCAGAACAGAAAATGACCGATACGTTTACTCTGTGAGGAGATATATAAAAAAAAAAAACTAAAATAATGCAGGAAACCAAAGTTTATTTAAGATGAATTATCAGTTTTAAAACCAGAACAACAAAGAGTTTCACCACAAGTACATTTTCAGTTCTCTATGACTAATAAATGAAGCTCTATAACCAAAGAGCATCGTTTCTATGATCTGCAGTCCAACTAGATGCAACTTTAAAACCCAATTTCTGTTGATTTAATATTTCTATAGAGAAAACGTTTTTCTTTTCTATTTCCAAGCAGAATATTCTATAACAACACAGCAGCACTGTTAGTGTTAAAGCCACTTTTACATCATAATATTTGAACATGTATATTTCAATATTTTAATTGGACTCAATTAAAATAATAAAAAGCACCAGCGGAGAGTTTTCTGGTTTCAAAAGGGGAATTTTATTTACTTAAATAAATATTCTCCGAGTTGAATTTAATTATAAACTTTAATCGGTGATTGAAAAACTGTTTCACTCCTTCATCAAACAATCAGATCAACCACAGCAGCTGCTTGTTAATCAGAGCAGGAGGCTGATTAACAAATAAAAACAACAGAAATCGACCATTCAAAACACATTAGATCTGTAATATTAATAGTTGAGCAAAAATAAATGAATCTAATTCTTCACAGGCTCCAACAGTTTTGTTTTTAGCTTACCCTCAATGCTCTCTTTAGCAGGAACCGGACCAGAGCGCTGTCATGATAAGGCTCAAACTTAACCGCCTGCAAGAAGGAGACGCACAGAGAACCAAAACATGTTCAACAACAAACTGTCCTGCATGTAAGAAGCTACATCAAAACTAACTTTATAAAGTGACCCCAGAATATAAACACATTACCTAAAACACACACAGTCTGTTGTGCTCATTGTAGGGGATTTATGTCTTAGATATCAGGTGCAGCTGGAAGAGAAATTCTCTCACAAACAGTGATGTGTCTCTTCAAAATAAAATGGGGACTTTATGCATAAAAGAATCAGAGTTTTTTTTAATCATTCAACAATAGATCCGACAGAATGATGTTACCACCTGAACCAAACAGCCTGTCCTTTAGAAAGAGTCTGAACAGTTTCCAGAAAATATTAAACAACATCCTCGGTGTTTAAAATGTAAATCATGTAGAGATGAAAAGCATGAGAGGAGCTGAGAACAAAGGCCAGTGTGTCTGCCTCAGCTGATTATTGTTGCTCATGCAAAGCTGGCCAGAGGTAACTTTAGAAACACACCAGAGCAAAGCAGCAGGCACTGGAGTCTTACAGTGAAAAGTCTCTGTTCAAGTTTACGCAGTACTTTAGTTATTTGATGACTGCCAGGAAAGATAAGTGGATTAAATTCCAAGTCTGGTATGAAAAAGGTCTTTATTGTTAATAACAAGGATTGGTTTAATCTTAGCAGCACATTATGCAAAGCTAGCAACACATTAAGATTCCCTCATCTCAGCATGCTGGATGCTCGAAAATGAGAGGAAACTTTAAAGCTAAACCTGTTTTTCTTCATTTAGCAAAAAGCTCCCCAACTGCTTTGATGGGATCTAAAGCATTCAGGTTACAATCCCTGATGTTCAGCAAAGATTTAAGAATTGTCCTACGACAACAAAGATATATATGTATCTATTAAAACCACTTACCTTTAAAACACCGAATAACGAACACAGAGCCACGTTATTACTGCTACGAAGCTAGGCTCTGCTTCGGTACGACAGAAACTACAAACAATTAGCTTTGGGTTTTCATCTGGGACCTACGATCTAAGCTCATCATCAGCCTCGGATTTTAAAGTTTTCTCTCACCTTAATGATCTCAGCTTGAATGTGGAAGAGCTGAGACGTTTTTAATGTTGATCCGTCCGTGTCTGACTCAAACACTAGCTAATTTCCTCTCTCTCCCCAGGTGGGGGCGCCGCAGTTCTGGCTGCCAGGAGCTGCTAACAGTAGATATTCACTGAACAACCGAGCGACTCTTTCAATGAGGGAACGTGTCCTTCTCAAAATGTTGCAAGCAGAGAGGAGACCTGTGGATTGCTCCAACTTTTCCAGATCGCCTGACCTTCTTCACCCAAACTGAAAGCAGCTGCGGATCCTGAGGAAACTTAAATAAGTCGACGGCATCCTAAGGAAGTAAAAAGCTGCAACCCAACACCAAGGCAGAGCTGTATCCTGATCCATGACATCTTCAGCCGCTGCCCATAATAAAACCACTGATCCAGCTCTCAGTCGCTCTTGAAATTATTATATTGATCAACAATATTAATGTGTTTGTTCTACAAAATAAAAAAATACTACAAATCGTCAATATCGTGGCACCATCACTTCAAGCAATCCCCGACGTGACCCACCTGGACCAGCTGGAGGAGATATCGGAGCACGTCGTCGTCCTCCAGCGTCTCCAGCTTCCGGACCGCCATTGAACGAACCTGGGCGTCCGAGTAGTGGCAGTCTAGCAACTGCATTGCCAGACCAACGTCCAGACCGCTGAGGAGCAACAATATGCCAGCAGTTCTCTCAGGGGACAGTATAACAACACCACTAGTGGACGGATGCAGCGTAGCGTCGGTTTACCTGGTGTCCCATGCATTGCTGCGCTCCAACAGGCGGTGAGTTGCCAGGACGTCTTCCTGTTTCCCCCATTTCACTGAACCCAGCAGTTTTGGATAAGCTCTACAGAAGATTAATAATTCAATGAAGAACAAAAAAAAAGGGACAGAAAATATATTTGGTATTTAAAATAAGTACCTGGGATCCCGCATGCACTCGTGTCTGAAGTGCCACAGCAGCTCTTTGTCCTCTGGACTCAGCGGATGTAGAGGATCTGTAGACACGATGGCCTCAAACTGCTTTTTCAGGTGGTTCGGCATCTCTCGCTGACCTCTATCTCCTGCGTCGCCGTCCTCGCCGCTGCAGTCCCTGCCCACGTCCCTGCTCTTAGGCAGCACCACCGGGTAGCAATACTTGTCCAATAAAATGGCGATGGCCATGGAGGAGGCCTTGTCCGGATTGGTGGCGGAGGTCAGCTTGTCGGCGTTGATGCTGCTGCTGCTCTCCTCGCTCTTCTCGGGCATCTTCCACATGTGGAGGATGAACTCGCCTTGGCGGAGGAGGGAGCGGTGGTCGATCAGGAGCAGGTTGACGTAGTACAGGAGGCGGTTCTTGGTCTTTGCTAAAAGATGGACAAACAATTGATTCAATGCAATTATACTTTACTGATCCCCAAAGGGAAATTCAGTTTCAGTCCAAATGGGACCTGGCGTCCCTCAGGGTCCCTCATTAGGACCCCTTTAAGAATTAATTCGAACCGGACTTTACCTTCGAGGGTGCCGGTTCCTGCTGTGCTGTCATGGTAGGAACCTCCTTTGGAGCTGGGCGTTACGGGTTGCTTCCCACAGATCACCTGGATTTATTTGAAGGGTTTCATTAATCACTTCCAGAACTAACAATCCTTTTTAAGGCACACGAGCAAACCAAACATTTTTCACCCAGTATTTCCTTAAATATATCAGTGGGTAAAGCTCCTGTTAAAAGCAGCCACTGAGTATGAAAAGTAATGAAGGTAGCCTGGATTTACCTGCAGGTTGAGTCGGGCTCCTTTAGGCAGGTCCTTGATCTTAATGTTAAACTCCAGCCAGCAGTTCCACAGCACTTCTTCATTAAACGTTTTGGAAGTCGTTCTTTCCTAAAAGATTTCACTGATGTCATTTAGGGCAAACACAGTCGCTGCTCATAATATGTAAACTAAAGAAATAAAAACAACTACCGCCACCTTACATTCAGGATTCAAATGACGTTCACGGGAAAAGGAGCAGAGTTTCCCTTATAATCTCATCTCACAGCGATCAGCCTCAGTGATTATTGTCTTGAAGAGGCATCAGAGATAAATGAGTGGATCATGCAAATAGAGACCTGCAGCTGATTTACATTAATGGTGTTTAGGGTTCAAGTGAAACCCAAGCAGGAAATGTTGCGTCTAATTCCAGAACCAGTGGGGGATGCTTTACAATATCAAAGTATCTTTTCCAAGTATGAAAGACAAAAATGATCTAAAATTGTAAACATTTCTCACACTTTGCCCTAAATTTGAGCTGTTAAATAAACTATCAGCCAATGAAATTATTATTTTTGTCCTTAAAATATAATAATATAACACGATGCTACTTATTTTAATGATGATGTCTTTTTCTTATTTTAAATCTAAATATTTTTTCCCTTTGGCCAATTCTCTTATTTACCTGCTCAAAACAAAGGAGAATACATAATGTAACCCGAAATTCATTTATTCAGATTATTTTTTCTTTTTAACCTGTTACTGGATTCTGTGTAACCAAAAGGGATTTTTTCCAGTATCTCTTCATTTTTAGACAGCCAGCTGTGTTTTTTTTCCACACAGGGAGCCACTTATTAATCATTACTGCAAACTCTGAAATAACACCCCGACTATTTCTAAATAGTACAAGTTGAGTTGAAAAGGAGCCGCTAATGATGCAGATCAGGAGCAAGGAGGAGAGATGAGGAGAAAATTCAAGCCAACATTTCCATCAGTCATTACTCCTTTCTGACTACAGGAGCAGAACGCAAGAAAGGAACTCATCTAAAACCTCTAAAGATAATTTCATAAAGCAAAACTCTTAATAAAACGAAAAGAACCTTAAGATTAGCTGTGGACATCCTGTTAATTAGACAGTGACACAACAACAAACTGTCAGTAGACTTCTCCAGATCCTTTCTGCCTATAGCTGTCAACAACTAAACTAACAACTATGATTTACAACAACATTTAATTTGCCTTTGCGATCAATAAAACCTTTTTGATTTGAATCACACTTTTCAGATCTTTCTATCATTTTGCATTGGTTAATGAATCACTAACAAAACCTTAATGTTTTTTTTAAGCGGCAAAATCTGAAGGCGCCGCAAGAAGGACATCCTTTTTTTTTATGAATTTGTGGCGTCTAGTATTAGAAGCCGTCTTCTATGGTAATAACCTGTGCCAGAAGTTGCTGCCCATGGAAGATGCTGGCCTCGATAAAGACCGTGAAGTCTGGAACTTTGGGGAGTGTCGGGATGTCGATTCCAAGCACTTTGACCCTGAACTTCCTGTTACAGTCCCACATGGAGATGGTGAAAACCCGCTCATGGTCTTTCTCAGCAATGGTCAACTGCTCATGGGTACCTATGGAGATTTCTTTAGGTCAAACGCTGCTCATATCGGAGTAGAAAGAAACAGCAGTGTTTGAATCGGGAACCTGTGACTCCCGTGCAATCGTCCACTTGAGCCCAGTCCTCCCTCTGGACCAGATCCAGCTCAGAATCTGGTGGAGTCTCCAAAACCAGGTGGATCTCCTCTCCGTTCTTGAGGGATTGACGGATCCAGTTAAAGCTTTGCAGAGATTTCTCTCCGTACAAATACTCCTCTCTGTATGCAAGAAAACAACAGAAAAAGGAAATGAAAAAAAAAAACCATGTGATTTTGACCTGAACACAATGAAACCCGGTGGGATTTCCCAGGCGAGTTTCCACACACCTGCCGCAAACACGCAGAACAAAGTCCTCCTCGCTCACGTTTTCAGGGATTCCCAACAAAACCCTTTTGTTGGCTGTTTTTGCAAAGAAGCTGGCTAGCACCTAACAGGAGGATAAAAAGAGAAACTCATCAGAAACTAGAGGAAATGTTAACCAAACAGGAAGAGGTGCACCTTTCATGTGCTATATCTGTCTACCTGTGAAGGCGTATCGTCAATGGAGACTTTGATGGTTTGGCTGGAAGTGCTGACATGGATCACAACCAGGATGAAACTGTTATTAACCTGAGAGAATATATGAGGAAAACAAGGGGCAAAAAAAAAATAACAGGTTAAGGAAGAAAATATAAAAAAAATGATCAGATTTTATGCCTTAGATACTCTAAAAGATCATTTTTGCAACAAATACATTTTATTTTTTCAATTTAAATCATTTTTATTGTTCTAAACAGGGGTTCCCAAAGGGATGGTGGAGAAATGGTTTTCATAATCCTTGTAATGTGATCCCTGAGGTTGAAAATATATAATTAAAAACATTCATTTTAACCTTTAAATAAGAAGATTTAACAATTAATTAATAATTCAGACTTCAAAATTACGTATTAAAATGCACAATTAAATAGTTAAAAGTCTCACTAATAACTAAAGATAGATTTAGTTCAAAATAAATACATTAAATGTCCTTGTTTCTAAATAAAAATACATTCAAAATAATTTTTA
Source organism: Jordanella pulchra (assembly GCA_034780135.1). Classification (NCBI taxonomy): domain Eukaryota; kingdom Metazoa; phylum Chordata; class Actinopteri; order Cyprinodontiformes; family Cyprinodontidae; genus Jordanella; species Jordanella pulchra. The sequence continues at coordinate 3,858 of JAUZNJ010018668.1, read as the reverse complement.
AAAACTATTATTCAATTAAATAATTTAAACCTTTAAAATGTTCAACTTAATTAACTGCCCCGTTAAATGAATAATAATAATATAAAAGCTAAGAATAATTGTTAAATTGCTATTCAAATTAAAAGTAGCATCAAAACATTAAATAATGAAATAATAGAATAATTAAACATCAATTCAAAAATATGATCTTAATAATAAATTGTGTCCATTTAAAATCAGAAACATATTTAAAATAATACATTTCAGAATTGAAATGTCAGATTTATAGCTTAACTATATCTTTATACCTGAGATTTAAATGATTAAAAGTCCTAAGAAAGTAATTAAAATACATTTAAATTATGCATGAAATCATTAAATGCACCATTAAATATTAAACAAAAATAAATTTTAAATTACTAACTTAAAAGTAAATGCCCTATTAAATAGTTAAAAATATATTTAAAATTGTGATTTCAGTTCTTAAGTCCTTTTAATCAATTAAAATGCATCAAAAATGATGAATGAAATTATTGAATGTCCAACTGGCTGATTTAAAAGCACTAATGGAGTGTGCAGAAAGAACCTGTCAACACATTATAAACTATTCTGAGCAGCAACACTCGAAGCTCATGGCTGCCCACGCAAACAGGAAAATTAGATGGAGTCGTGCTGCTGCAGAGCTTCAGAGGTATCGCCACTAACTGAAGGCCTCTGCAGCTCTGAGCCTTCCTCCTCCTTCAGAGTGGGCAGAGTAGCCGAAGGAGGTGGATGGTTGGAATTATTGTAAAAAAAGTCTTTTTGTTTCCTTCATCCTGGTAAAAAATTATGATGATGATCAAAATAGGTAAACACACCTTGGAGAGAAGGTGTTCGGGCAGCGGCTTCCTGGTGACCCAGGGGTCCATGGAGTAAAGTTTCGGGTCCCGGTCCGACAGCTCGATGCGCCGCGGTGTCAGCAGCTTCCTGCGAGTAAACTCCAGCTCGTCGTCGTGGACGTTGCTGACGTCGGTGACGTCGTAGCCGATCAGGTAGTTCAGGTAACGCTGGTACTGCTGGGACTCATCGGACGGCTGCGGGCGGAGCGCAAGCGTGATCCGACCCGCGTCTTTCTTCAGAGCTGTTGGAACACATATGGGGACAGTTCAGTAGGAAGAAGCTACGTTTGCTAAGCTAACGGTCAGTAGCAGTCAGGATCAGACTAAATCTAATACTAATAATTTGCTTTGGACCCTAAACGAAGCTGTTTGCTCTTTCAACTGAAATCACAGAGTCATGTGTTCTGCTTTGAACGGGATTCTAAGGATGGTAATCATGCTAGTTAGAGCTACACGGAAAATAGCTAAAACTAGCCTTTAGATCTTACTACAAACAAAAAGAACTCACAGGTTAATAAGTTTAAACACAACTTTTCTATTAAGTTTTGTCAACATGTGATATTTTTTTTTATTATTTTGGTGAAATTGCAAAGTTCCATCTACAAGCCAAATTATAAAAAGGGTCATACCAAAAGAATTAGCCAACATGCTAACATTAGGCTAGCCTTTCTGCTGACTGTATTTAGTGCTCGGTGTCTGTATTGACGACTGTTTGAAGCCAGATATGTTTAGAAACATCAGAAGCTCTGGTTGGGACAAAATATTTACAATTTGAAAAACGAATCCAACAACATTACGATATTAAATAATGAAAAAAGACGAGGTGTTGCCAACATCCCTAGCTAAAACTGGTGTACCTCAAGGCAGTGTGCTAAGCCTCTCTGTGTTGTCATTATACACACACACACCTATAGAGAACTTTGCAGAATCTGTTCTCCCTGTTCAACCCACTAACATGGAGAAGGTTGGCTTTCCAAGTACTGCGGAGTTTCTTAAGACGCTAATATTTTTGACGCAAAACATGCTAACCTTCTCTACTGTGATCTGCTTCACCTAAGCTAGGAGAATTTATTACCTTTTAAAGCAGAACCGAGTAACTTTCTTAGTTCCATAAAAGGTTTCCAGGATCCCTCTGGGAGTAAAAAACGTGTTTCTGAGGTGATTCTGTGTTTTCATTTCCTCCTGCATCCTGTGGCCTGATTACAGCACTTGGAAGTTCGTCAGATGCAGAGCGAATAACAAAACCTGCTTTAGGGTACTCATATGGTAGCAACTCATAAAATCATTGTATTAACTACACTACATATCATGCTCGCTTTTATGTCTGGTCTTTATGACTGCTTTTTTGAAAAAGACCAGTAGGAGGAGCCAGAGTTCGGAGGTTACTTAGTTCTGCTTTAATATCTTCAATTCAAAAACATTTTATTTATCCCAAAGGGAAATTAAATCTTCTGGATGTTAGACAAAAATCTAAGAGGATAGATTGTACTAGGCTGCCAAAAGAATTTGGATAAAATTCACAATTTGGTGCAAAACATCTTACTGACAAACAAAAACAGTTTTAATTGTTGGGTTTTAATCACACCAGCTTTTCTTTTGTTCCTAGTTTAAGTTTTTCCATCAGAATATTACCATGTTTCTCCAACATAGCTGGTGTCTACAGCAAGTAAGTTACTAACTACTTATTAGTACCCTATATAATCAAAGTATATTTCAGTGTTTTCCACCAGCAGTCATGATAGAGGTAGTTCTTGATTCAAGGGTAACCTGTACCTCTCCAGTAGCGAATGCAGTCCAGTGTTTGGAAGACCTGGTGCTTGTCGTAGATCTCACACACGGTGCCTTTCTTCTGATAGAGGAGGATGCAGTGGTCAGGAGAGAAGCGCTGGTAGAAGTCAGGACAGAGGTTTAAAGACACCGCCTTCATCCAAACCTGAGCTTTCACCTGGAAGACAGAAGCAGCCCAGAGACTTTCCACGTGAAAAAACAAACCTCCCAGCATCTCGTTTCCTAAACCACCGAGCATCCCCACCTGCTCCACGGTCCAGTTCCCGGCCACGTCCAGCAGCAGCGTGTCTGGGCTGCTCCCGCCACGCACCACGGTGGGCAGCACAAACTCCACACTGATCTGATCCATGGAGGCGGAGGAGGAAGAGGTGATGGCTTTCTTTCTCCTCCTCCTGCTGCGGCTTTCTTCCCGGGCCACTTCACGCTCTTCGTCGCTCACCTGGATCTGCTGCCTGTCCATTGCCTAGCTTGGACACAACAGCATCCAGTTAATTATTAGCTGCAGTCATGCAAACATCTTGTTGCCATGGAGAGCAAACATCAGCATTCCTGTTATTTCGACGCTCTACTGTGGGATTTTTCATAATAGTTTTGACGGCTGAACACAAGGAAGCTCACCACAACATAAAACTCTTTTTTCAGTTTTAAATCTAGAACTTTCTTTGCATTATTCTCAATAAATCTCAAAGTTTGCATCTTTTCCAAAAACGTATTAACTTATTAAATCGCTGTAACAAACGATATGAAGAAAGCAACGATGTGGATCAATATTTTATTTTTCTGGTATAATTTTGCCTGGTATATTTACGATATGGTATGGAGTTTGTTTTAGTAGTTTTGCAAGCAAATAAGATGTTTGGTTAATGTAAATAAAAACAAATAAACAACAAAGTAATCCAGAAATGAAACTTTGAAAAACATCTTGCTATTAAAAAACAGTGTAACGTTGCTTTTTTACAGTTTTTTTATCCCCCCCCACCCTCCCCAAGTTGTTTTCTTTTTTTAAACTTCTTAAAAAAAATTTGTATTTTAAATTTCTTTCTTTAAATCTAGTTTTACAAATTGCGTATCACGTTCCCAAATAGACCAACAGCAATCCGTCTTGTCCCTAGAGGTGAAGAGAATGTGATCTTTAAAACACAATTTGAAAAGAAAACAATTTGTAGAACTCAACGTGAAAAAGAGAAGTTTGAAATTAAAAAAAGATTAAAAT
>JAUZNJ010018657.1:0-17312 GCA_034780135.1 Jordanella pulchra | reverse complement strand
CTTTAATTCCATAGGAAATCTTCATGCTTTAGTGGAACAGGGTAATCACTTCCAATAAAAGTAAATGGACTGTTGTTGTTTGAGTGCGTGGAGCTGTGATGTTCTCTTCACATGTGCAATAATATCAAAATGAACATTTTGTAAAAATGCAATTAAATCAACAACAGATCAAACACAGAGCACTTCGACCTGAGAATGCAATGACTGAAAAAATAAGCAACTGATGTTCTTTCAAAATATGCATCGATGCAAATTAGTTTGTGGTTTGTCAGATCTGATTGCAGAGAGGAGCCAGGGGTGCACAAACACCTGCAGCAGGGTTAATGCAGAAGCTTCAAGAATCTTTGGCTGCAGGGACTGACAGTGGATCTTAGAAATGTTGTAGGGTTCAGTCAAAAACAGAAAGAGGCCAGGTTTGAAGCCACTGCCTGGGGAGTCGTTGCTGTTGCAGAAGCAGCTGACAGTGGAGGCTGGCAGAGCTGAATGCAGATAGGATCTCCACGGGTGGGGTGGGGTGGGGGAGCTTAAACGTGTGATTGGAGACTAAAATCATTACAGTACGCCTGGTCACTGTGTCCTTGGCTCTTCCGCTGTGCTGAGGCCCAGGCTTTCTCATACGTTCACTGTCTGCCTTTCTTCTATCTCACTTTTTCACTTTCTGCAAATGTCAGTTCTTGGCAAGGAGAAAGCCTTCCCTTCTATACAGGATCTACAGTCCAGAAGCCACAAAAAAGTTGTTTCCATCTAGCCTTGTCCAAAGCCAATCCAAGTTTGCATGTTAACTCATGCTGAATTTCATTTGGGATCTTGCCTCTTGCAAAGCTACTGGAATTATCCAAGACTAGGTTGAGTTGTGTAGTAAACTTAAATATTTTTTTGTACAAATACGACAACAGAAAAATTAAGCAATTAAGTTCCGAAAGTGAAAGGAGGGATGTATTTTAAGTTTTTATGTCTGTTATATTAAGGCATGTGCTTCACAAACAAAACCCATAATACAAGTATTAGAACTTTTTAAATATTCCATTAAAATGATTAAAAATATATGTTTTTATTATAGATTTGAAAGTATGTCCATGTACTTACAGATTTAGCATTTGTCAATGTGTCATCGCATGGAGGCAATCCGTCTGTGACTCTGCTAAGGTCTTACAGAAGGTCAGGTTGCCCATTCGTATCTTCCTCTTGATTGTTTTCCACAGTCTATTGTGTTTAGCTAAGAGAGGTTTGCTGGTCAGTCAAGCACAGCTGTACCACTGTCATTAAAGCGGGTATTTGAGGGGTGGGCAGGAGACAATTTGAAACTGAAAAATGAATTTCCAACATGCTCATGAACAGAGAGAAGCATTTAGTGCTGAAGTGTTTTGTTTTAGATGGCAACAAAATCTCAGTGGACAACAGCAACGGGCGGCATGGCTCTAATCACTACCACCGCCTGTGGTTAAACAGCTCATGTTGATGTATCTAGAAGATGGTGACTCCATTGACTCTATTGGTCCCTGTTGTTTGACCTCCAAATCCTTGAATGGGTTAGCATTGCTGCTTTTGCACCTCTTTACAAACTATTTTGTGGATTACCCTCATTATGGAGGCTATCGATGGCTGTCTAGTGGACAACTGTCAGGCCAGTTAGTCTGTTGATAGCGTTGCCTATAAAAACATTTAAAATGTTTTTTTGTTTGTTTTTTTTGTATTATTCAAATTAACTGAGATTTTCTGTTCCTTTTCCTCAATCGTTTATTTAAACAAAATCAAACCCTTGAAAAATGTAATTCTGTGTGTAATGAATATATTGTGTGAGTTTTACTTTTCAGTATAATTCCTAAAATAAATTGACCTTTCAATGATGTCCTAATTTCCTATGGTGCATTTGTAACAGAGCTTATCTCTGAGGAGTGATCTCCATGCATCCAGGCTTTGCTTAATCGTCAATAAAACAATCATAAGGTAATCTTTATCATGGAGGGTTTTTTTGTCATGCAGGAGGAAAACAGACAAAGATCTCATAGTGACATAACATTCCCTTTTTTGCACCCAGCTGACATTGTACTTGTGTTGACATGTGTCAAACACATATGCTGCACAAAGATACACACTCTTGTCCTCTCATACATCTAGCTTCCTTGTGTAGGTCCACTTAAAAAAATTTATAAACAAAAGATCTAAATAGGTCCCCCTTAAACTCTTCTTTTTGTTGTTTCAGGTTATCGTTGCTGCTCGGGCCTCTCTCTGCTGCCTCACCCCAGTTGCACTCCTGCCCTCAGGCTGCGGTGGCTGCTTACAGGGAAAGGAGGGAGAAAGTAAACTAGGCCCACTATTCTTCCGTCTCATTGGTTGACTATCCGTATTGCAGTTTTTGTCCTTGAGAATGTGCAGACATGGGGCAGATAATGTTCTGACACCAGAAACTCTAGAGTGAGACCAGATCGACACTTACTCCCCGCTTCTCCTGCTTCTGCCGTAACACAATCGGGGTTATGCGGATTGAGGAGCGTCATGTGCGTTGTGTTTTTATTGGACAGTTTCACGTGTCTAAAGTAGCATCTCTGTTATTTTAAAGAAAGTTACGATTAATCATATATACATGGCTGCATGCAGGAACTGGTTTCAAAATGTAATGACACCTATCGGTCTTAATCACTGTAAAGATATATCAACCAGATGCCTACAATAACGCTGAGGTTTGGCTCAGCGTACTAGCGACAGGTTCTGTATATTTCAGATAAAAATACAAATAATAAAATAAATGCTCAAGAAGCACCTGCATTTAGCTTGTGTGTCAAAAGCCATGCACCGTGATAGTTTTTTTTTTTTTTTTTACTCGTATGTAAAACTGAGATTTGGTTCCCTTTCTCCACTGTGTTGCAAGGTCAAAAATCTCCTTTTACTGAGCGCGCCTGCGATGACGGGCTTTCTGCAAGAGTCAGCAGCATGCAGAAGGAGCAGCAGGTATAGGAATCTCCCTGCAGCAGCGGACCATTGAACTGCCAGACCCCGGTGATCTAATCCCTGCAGACCAGCGGGCTTCAAGCCAAAGTTCACACATTACTTTCACATCAGGAGATAAATAATAAAGACATCTAACAGTTTAGATAATGCTATGGTTCATATAGTAGCTAAGATGATTCATTATTAGTTGCTTTTATTGCAGTTGAGAAACATTCTTTGTCTAATTTTGTTAACTGAGAGAAAAGAAAAAACTATGAGATCATAAACGCCATTTTCATGACTTTAATAAGCAAAATATGAAACTTTTATTTTTCCAAAAACAACAACAAAAGGACAAAACAGAAACCAGCCTGAATGCAACAGTTCAATTTTTAAGTGTTACTTATTATTATATATATAAACAGGATTGAAAACTGTTCCCCTCCCCCCACATCATCGTTAGAAGTAGGTATACATGGAACCGGTGAAAAACAGAACAAAAAAGAAAAAAAACATCCCGCTGCTGCTGCAGTTTCAGTTCGATTTCAACACAGTTGAATCAACAAACCAAAAAGATTGTTTTAAAAATGCAATGACTTTTCAACATGTTTTCAATGCAAGCACCATGCTCAATTGATATGATCTGACACACTTTAATTTAAATCATTAAAATAAAGACTTTTTAAAACTACGCATCTGGCCAGCAGAACCAGAATCATCATATAATAATAAACCAGAGACATAAACACACAAAGAAATGCAAAAACATAATGACATAAAATAAACATAAACACCGTTTTCATTTTGAAAATTTGCACAACCTGAGTCCCTTTTTTTACTGACCGGCAGAAAAAAAATCAGGAAAGCATAGATCATTAAACTTCATATCAAAAGTTGTTTATCTAAATATTATCTTTAGTTTAAAACTATTACGAAGCATGTTTTCTAAATAGTCAAAATACAAATCATCAATACAGGGCCCAGTTTGAAAGAGCAACAGGTGCGAGTCGGATTGAAGGGATGAGTCATTCAAAAAAAATTAAATAAATAAAACAGAATTGAAACATAATTCAAGCTAAATAAAAGCAACAATATCTAATCATTCGGGTTCTTTTTTAATTATGACGAGGAAATAAGTAAACATGCGCCCAAATATCACAATAAAACTGGAAAAACTGGGCCCCTTTTTGATAGATATTTTCAGCATTGCATGATAGTAAGTCTTCCTGTAGGGAGGTTTTGGCAAAATTCAAAATGAAAACTGTTTAAATCATCATCCAAAAGTGCACTTGACACACAGTTTTGTGTATTTAAATGCAATTAGATAGAAAATACACTCTTTCTTTATTACGACCCACCCCGCCCCAAATGATAAAAAATAAATCGAAACGAACAATAAACGAAGAGAAAAAACAAGACACAAAAGAAAAGAAGTTCGTCCAGCCTCCTCAATCTTGTTGTGCAGTTCTGTAATATTTACAAGCCCCCCCCCAAAAAAAAATCACGAATCCCCCTCACCAAAACGGCACTGCACCGGCAGTCCTGTGTTAACTTTAAAAAAATGAAATACAAGAGAAAAAAACAGAGAAGCGCAGATCAACGACATGCTCTTAATATACAGGAGAAGATGAAAGTACAAAATAGAAATTATTACCGTACATGTCCAGCATGCAGGATTAATATTTAATGCAGTTTTTTTGCTTTTATTTCTATATATATTCGAATATAACCAAGCAGGCAATAAATCAATGAGATGTTGCATAAAATGTCACCCCCACCCCTCCCACCCCTCCCTGGTAGACAGGAGTTGAATTTGCATAAAGTGGAGTCACGCTTTTTCGATTTTTTTCTGGGGGGGGGTAAGAAATTTCGGGGGCCCAGCTTTGCCGGCTGCGATACTGTGGAGCCAGGCCTGCTTGTTTTTGTTTGCATAAACAGTGTCGTGAATTTGCAGGAAAATAATTGGACAAAACCAAACATCTGCCTTGATCCCGTGGCTCACGCTTTTACTCACAGGTAAGTTTAAAAAAGCTGCAGCCTCAGAGGAGAAGAATGTTCATGAGAGGTTCCTCTTTTTTCCCCCCGAAGAGTCTCATCACTACAAGCAACTAATCTACAAAAGGTACAGCGAGTGATCGGACTTTGCTTTGCTTGTTCTCTTTTGACACATGGAGGCATCTGTAGATGGTTATATATGAGAATAATATCTATCTGATTGATTATTCTTCTAATATGAATATAATTTCACTGTTATTAGTAACAAACAAACAGTAGGTGAAGGGGTGTGTGGAATAGCTATTTCTGTCTGTTCATGAGAAGAGTCAGTCAAGGTGGGTTGGATGGAAGGGGAGAGTTTGTTGTAGAAAGGCTGGGGGACGACTCACATGAAAAACTCTGGCGATGAGGGGTTGTCGCTGGTGGAGCCGGCCTCGCGGAACCCGCTCCCGGCCCCTGACCCCGTCAGCTTCTCGCACTTCAGTTTGTAGGCGTCCCTCTCCCGCGCCAGCCGGCTGATCTCTGCCTTCAGCTGCTCCACCTGGTTCATCAGTTGCGTCTTCTCGTTCTCCAGCACGTGCTTCTGTTGCACGCGCTTGAACCTGCACGACTGAGCGTAGCCGCGGTTCTTCAGGGTCCTCCTCTTCTGCTTGAGACGGATCACCTCGTCTTTTGTGAAGCCCCGCAGGTGTCTGTTGAGCTCCCGCACTGACATGGACACTAGCTGCTCGTCCGAGAAGCGGTCCTCTACGTTCAGCCCACCGCCCCCACCGCTGTGGTGCGCGGCCGCCTGGCTCAGGTGACCGTGCGGGTGGTGGTGGTGGTGGTGGCGGTGGTGGTGCAGAGTTTGGTGGGACTCTGGGGACACTGGAGATGGGCTGTCGGGGTCCTGGCTGTGGTGGTGGTGGTGCTGGCTGTGTGGATGGTTGTGTCCCCCCGGGTGTCCGGAGAGTTCCTCGGCGTGGTGCGGGATGCTTCCCGCATACGGGTGATGATGCTGCTGCTGGCCGTGGGCGTGGTGGCTGTGGTGGTGGTGCGGGCCCCTGTAGCCCTCGAAAGCGCCCTGCTGCTGCTGCAACTGCTGCTGGACGTGTGGAGCCTGCGGGTGACCGTGTGCTGTGGCACCAATCAGCGCCTCAACAGCGTCCTCGGGGGTCAGGCTCAGCGTCTGCGGGTCTATCTGCTGGTGGTACCCGCTGTTCGGCATCCAATACAGCTCCTCCAGGTGGTGCTTCTGCTCTGTGGGGCTAAAGCTGGGCGAGGAGGGCACCGAGCTGCAGGGCGTGCTAATTGGAGTGGATGACACGGAACCCTGGGGTTGGAGGCGGTTACACTGGCGCACCCCGTTGCGATCAAGCCCGACCAGGCCTTCCTTCTTCACGTCAAACTTCATCAGGTCAAAATCGTTGACATATTCCAGAGCCAGAGGGCTGCTGGGCAGCTCCGGGCCCATGCTCATCTCTGCGCTCATGTTGTTGTCGCGACTCTTCTGTAGGTACGAGAGCGTCGCAAACACGGATTTATTAATCAAAGTCTCTTCTTTTCTTTCTTGTTTCATGCAATTGTTCTTTTGGCTCCTCCACAAATCTGCACTGACTTGCTGTAGCATGAAACACCGTGTGATTGGTGGAGGCAAAAAGAAAAAAGGAAAAAAAAAAAGTTGTGGAGAAAAACTTTGAGACTATTGCTCAGCGTGCTGTTTGCGTCATATAACCTACTTCTGCTGGAATAATCAGGCAGAAACCGGACAAGAGGTAGAAAACGGTGCTGCCTCTGTGCAACTTTTCTCAGTCCTTTCAGTAGAAGTCAGTTCACAGAAAAAAAAGAAGATAAATAACAGGAAGAAATACCAGTTTTGCGCGCTGAGACGGGCACCAGTCCACGTCGCAACTTCTTGGTAATCAGTCCTTTTCTTTCTCCATGAAAATAAAGAAAGGAGCCAGGAAGCGAGGCAAACAGAACGTCTGTTTTCCTTTCTTTTTTTTTCGCTGAGAAGCTGCTTTTCCAGCTCTGCACCGCAGAGATTTAAAGGCTCGCCTCTCTCTCACTCTCTCTCCACTCTCTGGTATCCAGCAGAATGCGCTCAGAGCCAGCCGACGCTTTATCCTTTTAGCGCACTGTGACGTCGCACTGGAAGGCAGGTTCTATGGCGATCAGCGCTCCAATGGGAGAGAGAAGCAGAGGGTGAAAAAATAGATAGAGGCACACAGCACAGGAAAGAGAGAGAGAAAGAGAGGAGGAGGAGGCATTTTAGGACTTGACAGGCAGAGACAGTCAGCTGACCGACTTCCCTAAAAGCAGAAGGTGGGAGGACAGAAAGAGAAAGACATGTCTTCAGTATATGGAGTTTCTTCTTCTATACTCATTAGGATCTTAGATCAATTCTAGAGTTACAAGGAAAAAAAGAAAAACAAAATGAATAATGCAACCTTAGAACCAAACGTCCAAGTAAAGGTGTCTGTTTTTTTCCAGTCCGGTCAGAGAATCTGTTCCAGTTGTTTGCGAAAGAACCATATAAGATTTTCTGTTATGTCAGCGTAAACTTTTAAAAGCAAAACGATTTTTCCTTACGTTTTATCTGTGCACTGAATAGTTACTGCATTCATCTCACCTATAAAAAAGAAAAAGTTTGAGGTTTGATTTCCAACTAACACAAATCATTCATGCTGTGCAGCACATTATGCCAAAAGCCGATCTCTGGCTCACATGGGTTCAAGAGACACAATTTGTTTTTTGCATTTTTCCCTTGGTACAGTCACACATAGAATAGCTTAACAACTGGATTCCTGAAAAGAATGCTGTATATTACAAGCTTGTGCATGTTTTTTTGTTTCTGAATGATTCTCAAAACCACACTGTCACTGTTGTCAAACATATCTGTTAAACCACTTACCGCCCCCCCCAAAAAAAACAAACAAACAAACAAACAAAAACAAACAACAGAACGCACACATACAAAAGGATGTTACTGCTTAAAAATTCGTTTGATCTGACCCGTGATTTTCAGACACCGATGAATCAAACTAAAAAATCAAAGGAAACAGGCTCAAGGCTGCCCCTGCGTGGACAACACCAGCACAGATGAAGCTGTGTGGGAAGATGCTCCTATCGCTTCTGAACAGGGACATCTCCTTTAATCTTTTGCGTTCTGGTGTTTATCTATGGCTAATTTATTCCTTTAAAGGTCAATTCGTGCTTTTAAGAGTAATAGCAATTAATCTCAGTCAGTTGAAATAAAAACAAACATGTTTTTTTACACGTCACATTTTCTGTTAAAGGCTGTGTGGGTCATACAAAAATAATTCATGCGATTGAAATTAAAACTTCCAGTTCAATTTAAAAGGGAGGAGAAGGCACATATGTGAAAATGTGAGCAGATGTTTGTCTTCTTTGCCAAAAAAATAAAGTGTCAGTAAATGAGCCAATTTAAAGGATCAATAAGATTATATTTTCGTTTCCAACCCATATTCACGGCTGAGCACGACCGCGATCAGAGGATATTGATCAGTCAAGAGGCTGCCAAAGATAAGAGCCAATAATGAAGGGCTCATTTGTTCAGCCTAAATTCTTAATCACTTTGAAACAACGAAGCTCTCCATCATTCCGGTATACTCCTCGGTAACTCCGACAAAGTTTTGGCTCAGCCTTTTTTGTTTCACACTTGTCTAAAACTAATAAAAACTGAACAAAAAATGAACTAGAAAAAAGGAACAAATATTAAATTAGAAAAGGAATTAGATTTATGTTTAATAGCCAAACTAATGTTACAATGAAGTTTGATTAGCAGTAATAAAATAACCACGTAGCTATTTATTAATCAGTTTTTATTAATTCTACTCTAATCGATTCTAATCATTTTGATTAACTAAAAAAACTGCACATTTTTTTCTAGCCTTTACACAGAGTTCATTGTCAGCCTGACTGAGGAATATTTTCCAGTCACTATTTGTAATATTTCACTAACTGCATCCTAGTTGTCATTTCCAAGCTCAACACAGTTTTCTCTTTCTTTCCCCTTTCCCCCTCAGAATAAAAATCACCCTCTAATCTTTCTCTATTAATTCCCTCCACCTGCAGGCGAACTTCCAAGCTTGCAGCTCCAACACGTGAAGCGCCCAGAGTGTAACGAGGTGTGCCGCGTCGAGCAGCCCAGTAAACCTTCTCCATGCGAGGCCGACCCGGCGGCATCCTCATTGGGTCATAATGATCTTTACTATCACCCAAGTCCGCGGTCTAATAGACCCAGGCAGGCCTTTCGGCGGCTCTCTCCCCCCTCCTTGGCAATCACAAGCTGTAATGGAGAGACGAGATGTAAAAAAGCGCCCATGTCAGCAGCATATTGGTGGTTAATGATCTATTAAGTGATCCGTGTGCTTATGGACAGCGAAAAAAGTGTTGATGCTTGCTTATTCGGCCCCTAATGAGAGTCCCATCCTACGGATTTTAGGAATGAATAACAGAAATAAAATCATCCTTTAAAATGTTACATTTAACAGTTGAGGCATGGATGCTGGAGAGGCTGCGGAGCTCCCCACAGCTCACACCTCTCACACCTATCGGGCCCAGATGGAGACAAGGAGGAGGCCCGCGGTGCGCCTGTCTCACCCGGTCTAACACGAGCGGATATATTTACTTATCAGATAGCCTATGGGAATTTTTATCCTGTTTCAGGACTTATTTATGCCCGTGCACCTACATTTCATGGATTTTAACTAAAACGTTGTATGTGGATATTCTAACAAGGACTTTTTCATTTTTGTGTGGCGAACAGATAATTCTTTTCCGTTTATTTTTATATCTATCGGTCGTTTTGGAGTAATAAACGACTATATCTGCCAACCGACTGTTTCTTGAAATGTAAAAAAGTGGTTATTTGTAGCCGCACCGAAAGGCCAGTAAGAGGGATGCATGAGAGATGGTGATGGAGCCTCGCTGGAGTGGCGCTTTGATGCGCTTTGACGCATGGAGAGAGTGGAGAGACTCGCATAGCAGAAGCGCTCATCTAAAGAGCGACTGCTTTAACAATAAGCACGTTTTAAACTGGAAAACTTACGGATAAAGTTTTTCTTCAACTGTATGCTTTTACTTTACTCCACATGCAACCGTTTGGTTTGTTGTAAATTAACGTCTCCTTACATTATGTTCTATTAATTAATTATTTATAGCAAACAATGTTACAATTATCCCCGCAGTTATGCCTTTTTTCCTAGCTCCATCATCCAATAGATTCGTAGCACAACCAGGTTTAATCTAATAAATACACCCAAAGCGCTGGAACGTTATTTAGATGGCGTTAGTTTTTTTTCTTCTAAAAATCAAAGTCGACGATTAAGCATCAGCTTATATCATCCAAACTGCATTACACTTCAAAAGGCTCCAAACTTATCGATTGCCTATTAAAACATATATAGTATTAAGATGTACTGTCTGCTTAAAAGAGACAGAGCCCCTGTAGAAGTTTAAAGATACATAGGGTAGAAAAAATAATAAAAAGGGATAAAAATTGCCCCGTTCCTATTTGAATAATGTTGATTAAAATTTGCACCTATCCATTGTTTTTAAGTCAACCTTGATTTTCCTTTGCACAGGCCTCAGTTTGATTTGACTCCTGTGCATGGATGGCAGCAGTTCCACCATCAGCATTCAGTGGGTAAGAAGTTGGCTGCATGCGTTTGCAAGGAACAAATAGGTCTCATTTCTTGTGACAGGGCGCCCCATGTGGCGCTTCTACTCAGTGTCGAAAGTTTGATGTGCTTAGTATTCAGGGGCATTTAGCTTCTAGCTACAACTTCTGCACTGAATGCTTTTATTTATTTATTTTTCATTCCTGTCTTGAAATGGCAAACAGACACAGGGAATATATAAAGTTGATTGGGAGGCCAGGGTATAATTGTAGACCCTTCTCTTAGATTAGATGTCCCTGATTGGCATGTAGTAAATATAACAACAAATAAATGTCAGTAGCACTGTACTGGCTTAATCCCAGAGGAAAAGGGACAATAAATCTGTCTTTTGCTGTGGTCATTTCATTAATGTAAATTGCAATACAGAATATGATAGTTTGGCTGTGTTCCAGTTGGCTCCTCGGTCAGGCTTGTGCATGATATTAGGTTTTATTATGAATTGGCACGGTGTGGCTACAAAATATAGGCGACACCACAAGAACCAAATATCAGTGTGCAGGCGTAACATAATTAAAGACCATATTCTTGGTCATAACCACAATTTATATCTGTGTTTCTCTAAGCCAGGGGTTGGCTTCTGAAACACAAAAGAAACTTATGATGCACTGAAAACCTAATTATCGTCAGTTTTTACGCACACTTTCATGTTATACCTCAAGAAGTTGATACATTTCTCTTAAATTGGCCTAAAAATCTCTATGACATCACTGTGGACATTTTCTTCATGAACCTGTCAGACCACATCTCTAGGTTACATTAAGAGAGAACTCAGTGAATATTCTGGAAAAGATCTTTAGCACAGCTTATACAACACCTGGATGTTATTAAGCTAGTAAAGTATAAAGAGAGCGTTAATAGGCCTAAAAAAGCTCTGTGTAATATCTAAGGATACTTCTTTGCTGTCAAGCATGCAATGCATTAATGTTTATGCCTTGAACTACTTTGTTCTGGTTGTTTGCTGTCAATGGTGTTTTTCTCTAGCAAAAGCTACATGTTCCATGGGGGAAGTTTTTAAAAGACCATTGGACTCCCAGCAGCCAATGTTGTGTGGTATTATTATAGGTTTTTCAAATCACTGACATATACGTTTAACATTTTTGCGACACCAGCAAAATTATGAAGGGTGCCTTTTTTGGTCCAGTAAATGCTCTGTACTTCCTTCATTTGAGAACCGAGTTGGTTTCGTCAGAAATAACAAATCCACATTGATTACCTGCCACCTCTTGTAACAAACCTCCTCCGGATAGGAGGTTACCTTTAAGATGGAACTGGAATATTAGTTATTTTTCTAAACTGAACTTTCTGTCTGGAGGTTCCTAACTCTGGAATCTGAGTCAGTTGATATGCATAGAAAAGTTATTGGAGGCTTAAAAATATGTTCAAAAGTGAAGACAAAAAGGGAATCTTGCAGAACTTCTGCAAGAATTAATTACACACTTAAGACAAGTCAGATAATATCCTAAAAGACGCATTAATAACACTTTATGTACACTAATGACTGCATGTCCTTATTTATGAAGTGTACTTGATATTTGACTCATGAGTTTAAATGTGTTTTTGAAAAAATTAACCTCTTAATTAAGTGATTTTACACGTGTGCTGTTATCCTGAAGATGCTATTTTTATGCATTTGAATGATATGATATAAATTTGAAAGTAATGCCTGTTGTTTCCAAAGTTTAAGTCAGTATGAGATAGCTGTAATATGACTAATCAACTTGTATTCTTAAGTTAAAAACCACAAAAAATAAGTTAGAATTTAACTCATTTTGTTGACAAATTCAACTTCATATATTGGGAATATTTTTTGTATTTATTTAAGTTCTTTTTGCTACCTTAAAAAAGTTTTATTAGCTTAATTCAAACAGTTTGTTATATCAGTACATCCACAAACAATCTTCTAATTACTTTTCTCTTTCTCCTACATGTCTCTTCTCTCCTTTCGCTCACTCTCCTTTCCAGATGACCTCGTCGCCTCTCGCTTCCCTCACCCTTCTCCTATGGTCCCTGCCCTGGCCCTGCCCACCCTGGGTCATTTATCATGGGCCAGGAGGGGAGCCCCCAGGCCTGCAGGCCTCTGTCAGCCCCTGCAATCGGCTCATTGTGGCTTCCAGCAAACAAGTGTAGGATCAGCAAAAGTCTATTAAAGCCTGGTGGGCCTTTCTCAGCCAATTGGGTTCGGGTCAGTGAGCTGCTCTCCTTGCTGCTCCGAGAGCTCTTTGTGTCGCCGCCGTTCACTGACACAGATCCCCACAAGATTAATGATTTTTAGCAGCCATTTGGGTTTCATTCACAGGGTTCTTCTCTCTGTCTTTCTTTTGCCACCTTTTCCTTTTCCTCAAGTACGCAACCCTTTCCTCCAACCAGAACTTTAATCTATTTACCTTTTCTCATAATTTCCCCTCTAATTACCTCTCGACATTGATAAGTCATCAATGTACTTTGACATATGATATAATCCATACAAATGGGTCTTTTGATAAACTGTCCCATTTTTTTCGAAGTTGCCCTTGATTCATGGACACATTTTTGTTTTAGTTGTTTAAGAAGTGATGGACTCCTCCGTCATAAATCCAAAGGACTTTTAGAAACCAGATCTACTATCCACATTACTGCACCGGCAGGTTTCCCCACACTGTCCCTCAAGAGGCTCGGAGTAATTTGAAATCCTAGAGCCACTTCCACAACTTCCATGTTGTCATGTTCTCAGTGTAGTTTCCAGTAATTACTGCAGGTTAAGTGCACATCCCGGAGCTCAGTGGAAGCAGCTCAATCCCTCACCTGGGACATGACTCAGCAGAGTTCAGGTCATCTGGCCATTTCTCTGACCACTGGACCACACCCCAACCTACTTTAAACCCACAGGACAAGCACTATTTATGAGCGGCGCGCATTTACTTCCATCACGTAATGTAATGGTAGTTTTATTTACTGGCTCAACTGTTTGCATAAAGACAGGTCCAGACTGATGTGAGTTTCATTAGAACATTACAACTGATTCTTTGTGCTTTTCAGCAGTACATCTATATAGTTTTTCTTCATGATATGTTTTCGATTTATAATATTACTGGTTACTGTAAATGTTTCTCTTGTTTGTTCTGAAGCAATCTTTTATTGCTAAACCCATGGCTTTAGTAAATTAAAATAGCACTGTTTGAGATTTGCTGGTGGATTATTATTATGAACCAATTTATTCTATGGTTGAGTCAAGACTTTTGAATCTTATGAAAACCATCATGAAATACTTAAATAAAACTGATAAAATAGGATAATTTGGAGATGTTTCTTTGCAAAAGTTCAGAAACATCAATATTCTTTGCTCATCTGAGAATATCATTCGTTTTCTTTAGTGTGTGATTCAAAAACTGATTTGTAAAAATCATGGTATTACTAATTAAACTAGAGATCTACATTTTTTTGACTAATTTTCAACCTTTTAATCCTTAGAATTTAAAAGGTTGTTTACACACAGATGCTTTAGTGTCATGAATCTAACCCCATGAATCATACAGTGTTTTCTAAAGTATTCTCACCCCTTGAACTTTTCTACTTTTTGTCATAGTAATACAACAACATTTCCATTTATCATCATCTTAATATTGTAAAAAAAGAAAGAAAAATGATTACAGTATAATTTTTTTTAAAAAAAAATCCCTACACCTAAAGGAGTCCTAACCTAGAATTGTACAATTGTAATCCTTTTGAAAATGTCTTTAAATTCAGGTTTAACAATTTTTAGGAGAAAAGAGAATAGGGCTCTCTAAGGCCCCTTTTAATACTTTGCACAAAAATTTGACTTTTATGTATGTGCATTCATGAGGATGTGGTGTTAACAACATTAGCAGATTACCTTGGCTTGCTGACCATCGTCCCCTGGTCCCATACGCAACATTTAAAAAGTTACATCATCAGGAACACTTGATGACTTTCTGCAAGTCAGTCACTGATTGTTGGAAGCAACATTTGGTGGAATAGAAAGGGGTGTGATGAAGGCAAGGCTAATGTTAATAGCTTCCTATGCATGACGTTCATCAAGGAATCAGGCTTTGTAGAGAGTGAGCTCTTGCTGGCTTTTCTGGTTTGAACAAAGAGCCCCTTGAAAAAGTCCAGCTAATTTCACAATCCATATTTTTTGGCAGGTTTTAACTGAAGCCAAAGACTAACACACACATTAACATGAGATCAGTCTGATTTCCAGGTGTTGACTCAAAAATTTGTGAAAGAAGGCATGAATTTTATATTCAGTCTCAGTAAGTATATCAATCATGAAATCACATATGTCTTCACTAACATTGTACACCTAAAGTTTCAGATTAACATCATTCACCATTTTGATGTGAACCTCTATACTGAAACTCTGGCAATACGTTTAGAGTCCTTCCTGCTTGAAGGTGAAATATTTGCTCTGTCTAGTCATTTTTCAGACTGCCAACAGGGTTTTCTCTTACAATAGCCCTGGATAACCATTGATCTCAGAAACTCTGACTAGTTTCCTTGTTAGTGCTGAAGTACAGCTTCCCAACATTAGGATGATGCCACCATCATGTTCCATAATGTTAATTTTATCAGGACAATATTTGCTTTTAGCTTTCTAACACAAACAGAGTTTTCCATTAAGCATGGAAAGTAAAATTTAGGCTAATCTAATACTAACACTTTCTCCCATTTGTTTGCATTTTTATCAATATGACTTCAGGAATTAGTAAACTGAGCACATTATAGCTTTATTTAGAATAGCTCATTCCACAGTTTTAGGAATGTCCCCTCTGAGCTTCTGTTGGACTTCAGTACCTCCAGGAGCAGCAGGTCAGCTGACCTGAGGCACCGAGTGGGAGCAAAGGGGGTGAAGAAGCTCAAAGAGGTAGGGAGGGGTCAAGCCACGGCTTAAACAAACGACATAAACTCTAAAATACACAGAGAGGAGATAATCTCTTAGCACATAAATAATGAAATATCAAAAGTAGTGGTACTGTTAAACTGTTAAGCATAGCCGCAGTTAATGCAAGTAATCATTCTGCAGAAAATAAAACCAAACATCAAGAACAGAAATGTACAATGACAAAAATGTTTCTAGAAGGCTTGCGTAAATTTAAAACATGGTTCTGCTTTTTATTAATTTAAAATGCAGATTTTACACTGTCAATGTAAAAATGTAAAGCAAGTGTTCTTGTGGAGAATACATTGCATTTGTTCTTAAAAAAAATTAAGAAGACAGTTTCTATGGAGTACCATCGCTGATGCAGCCTTACAGTCCCAGTTTGTTTACAGCATGTCTGTTTTAAGACTGAATGGATGAACCCCTGCCAGCCGCTGTGTCCATCCACCTGCCCTGTTTCCTGTCTGATTAATGTTCTGTGTGTGTGTGTGTGTTTGTTTGTATGTGCAATTCTGTGTAAATGGTTATAGATGGGACAACACCACCACACTGGCAGTCTGAATCATTACTCACACAGATAGGGAGAGACCCAGGGCCAACAAACCCCTAACATATCTTCCATCGTCCTGTGCAGAACCCCCACCCTACCCCCCATACAAGTTTCCTTCTTTGGACATTCATTTAAGCCTGGCATTTCACTAAATCCCCCACCCTTTATTAGGATCATAAACCCTTGGGTTCACCTGTAGGGGGTAAGGTGAGAGAAACGTCTGTTCTTTGAATAAATATAACTTTGAAAAAAATCCATCAATTCTTTCTGAAGTTGGAATATGATGATGCTAAGGGCTAAGGGGACAGGGTAAAACTTTTTGGGAAATCCCGAGACACAATGTTAAGACTTTGTAGGCCTGTGATAGGTTAACTCCTCAAATTTCAGTTAAATAGAGGCACACCTGTGGAAGTATTGAATGGGAGCACCTAAAATACATTTCTTTCTTGTCTGACATCAATGGAAAATTTAACAAAATCCATTAAAAGTGTTAGAAAGAATTATGGACTTCCACATGTTTGGTTAATTTGTTTTCAGAAGCCTAAAAGTGCCACATCAGTCTGGACAAACAATAATATCGAAGTATAATCAACAAATCGAGGTCCAGCAATCATGATGAAAGTGCTTTGGTTTGATACTTTAAAACAACGCCAAAAACAATTGTAAAATGCATTGTGAAGATGCATGGGCTGAAAGGCCACTCACTGTTGGTTTTCATATGCTCTATTACTTTGGAGCTTTATAATCTCAAGATATTCTGCCCCAAATCTGATTTGTAGTTTATGATTGGCTTGAATTGGTATGAATAAGGTTGGTAAGAATTGAATTCTGACCTAATCAGATGCAATATATTTGTATATGGATTGGGTATAAATTCAATGTTTTTTAAATGGTTAATGCTACTGTATATTACTGAACTCTCTGAACTATATGGAGTTGAATTAAACTGAATATTTCAAATACAAATTAAATTATTTGAACCAAAGTAGCTTAGCGATTTACTGAACTAAATTAATTTCTATATTTATCATTAAAATTATGCATATTTATTGTGTAGTTCCTTTGTTAGCATAAATGACAAATTAGCCGATTACGTGGCAGCAACTCAATCAGGCATGCAAACTTTTTTTTTTTTTTTTCTTTTTTTTGCAGTGTCCTGTCTGGCGATGTGGCAATAAGAATAATTATCTTGATGTCAAACGGCCCAACAGATTTTGCTTTCACAAGTGGAGCAGTAGGGCTATCGCCATAGTGTTCCGCTTGTTTTATGCATATAAAC